>CM076583.1:1278197272-1278367041 GCA_034641835.2 Pinus albicaulis | reverse complement strand
ATTAATATTGTCATTATTATTTAATCATTTATATAGCATGAGATGAATGGCTTAGATGGGCATAGTTTAAATGTTTATTATATATTGGCTTAATTGATAGGAAATGTATGTTATGTTAGAAATTACACGGGTGCTTTAATTGATTGGAGGGCCAAGATTTGGAGCTGATGAAGGAGAACATTTGCTTCGCTGCCTAATGCTCTCCAAGGGACTCCAAGATCATTAAAGAGGTAATATTTTATCTTATTATATCAAGTTGTTTTATGTTAATATGAACATGTATATACCATCTTTGTGAACTATACAACTAATCTTACTGTCTGCCTCGGGCACCGGAAAGCCCTGAGAGGGATATACGATAACCAGCAACCCAAGCATTTTACCCTATAGCATACACTTTCATCTGATTCTCTTTATCCTGATACTCTTTCATTGTAAAACTGTAAATGCTTATGTAAAAAAATAAAACTCTGTTTTTCACTTTCACTGCTCTTTGTTTACTGCAATTTGATTTTACAGTAGATCAGTCAAATTTTCCCATAATTTTGTCTCTGGAAATTTTATCTTCATCATCTTTCTGAAGTTTTCATTAGGTTCAATATACTTTGAGAATGTTGGTTTGTTCACAAATAATTGTTTTACTTCATGCTATAAGTAAAACAAATTCTATACATTTTTGTAGAGCACCTTCCCTGTTGGGATTCCCTGTAAGGCTGAATTCTTTAATTTCTCTTTGGAAAGCTCTCTTATCTTTTTATCATAATAATCCTACTTCATTGATCAGGAGATCAAGTCCCTTGTAGAAAAATACTCAAAAATGAAGTTGCTCAGAATTGGTCCGAACTAGATCGACTGGAAAGAGCTCGAAAAAAAGATCCTGTAGATGCAAACGGCACTGAAAACCGACGCCATATGAAGAAGATATTCAGCTTTAAAGTTTTCCAATTTCAATTAAAAAAATGGCGAAAATTGACTTTATAAAATATTTTTATTAAAAAAGAATATTCCACAGAATATTCTATAGAATATTCCGCAGGTGGCCAATTACAGGGCACCATGTGGCCAGCCCAGAGACCGCCACGTGGCCCCAAGCCGGAATGGAATGGGCATTTAAAAAATTGTTTGAGCGCGGCAGGATTCGAACGTGGGTCGAGCCAATGCAAACGGAACATTTTAACCGATGGACCACGTTATGGTTTGTTAATCCATTGGCGTGAATCAAAATTTAAACTTCAAATTTCATTTGGGCGTGCAGGTGGCGGGGTCTTGGTCACGCGGGCCCAGCGCTTGGAGCGGAGTTTTTTTTAACATATGGTTGAAACTTTATGATATGCGCATATAACTCAAAGTTCCTAACTGAACGCCAGAGGGTATGGTCACGTGGACCTAATTTTTAGCCCCATGACTGGTGGAAGTTTTGGCAGACCCCTCAAATTTAGCAACCGTTCCATATTTGTCGGAGCTATCTGGCAGTTAGCCAGACTTAGCTGGAGTGAATCTAGGCAAACTTTAGTTAGCCATAACTTTGGCTAGGAAAGTCCTTTTGGGACGAATTTTTTTTTGATTTTGGGGTAATGAAGCATTTTGGAGCTGTTGGGAGTGTTTTCAGAGCCATCAGAGTGCTCTATCAGTGAATTTACCAGCGTTTTTGGTCGTGGAACCACTAGGGCCTAATGAAAGATCAGTTGTTTTGGACTATTCTCATCCAATGGAGGTGAATGAATAGTCGTTTTATACTGATTTCAGCCTTCTGTATCTATATTTGCAGCTTATTTCACCTTTTGAGGCTTTCTATACAATGTAATTCACATTTTGAGCATTTAATGAAAGAGGGAAAAGCCTAATTAGAGGCTTTTGGACCCAGCAAAGGTAGCCCAAGAGAGGGGTGAACTGCTTAAACAATTGCTCACTGTCATACTATGTATTTTTGCTGCATTATTTCAGATTCTGCTACTTTAAACAGTAACTTATCATAAGTACACTTTTTCTCAATCAGGTTTAAACAGTGAAAAAAACTCATTAGTTCAACTTCAAACCATATTACATCATTTGCAGAATACGTAAACTTGCTTATTCACACCTTAAATTTGGATTAATGAATACTTTGCACATAAACAAATACTTTCATTGATCAGATATATTACAGTGATTACATTCTATTTCTTTAGGCAGAGTCTGTAAGAGGGCCAGGTAGCCTCTGGATTCATCCTTTCTTTGAAAGGTGAAATATCCAGTAAATGCCCCTATAGTCTATCTCTGTATTAGAAATACTTTGTTCTCACAAAATCAGATCATTCACTAATCTATCATTAATCAATAGAGGATTGGGAAGGACCCTTTTCCTTAGAAAATCAAACTTAATCATGAACCTTGTGATTATAATCTCCATGTCCTGGAATTTCTCCTCTAACTGTGTCATCAGATTCTTCTTAGAGATTACCTTCCTAACTTCTAGGATGGTTTCTGTTCTATCATTAATTCCAATCTCTTCCAGTTCTTGTCTATTTTTAGAATTAAGAAACTTGATTATTTCTAGAGCTTCTTCAGGTGTTTTACCAAACTCTTCTTTTGTATTCTGGATTGCTTCTCTTGTTGATTTCATCAAGTCTTTCTGCTCATATATCACCTTTACGCATGGCCAAATATCATTGATTGTTTCAATGATATTGGACCATAACTGTTTCTTGACATGTGTCATTGGTTCCTTCAAAGTTGGTTCTTTTTCCAACTTTTTCAGTTGTTCATTCAATCTGTTGCCTTTTTTTTCTTCATTCTTGGCATTTATTTGAGCAATTTTTTTAGCATCTTCGGGATTTTTGAGCTATTCTTTTAGTCTATTTATCTCATTGGTTTGAATATACATATCTTGCATTGCCTTTACTAATTTTCTTTCTTCATCTGAGTGTTGTGCTACTGTTGTTGAAGATTCTATTGCTGAAGTTGTAGATGAAGTAACTGGAAGTGTTGTGGCCATTGGGACATTAAGAGATAGTGATTCTACCAAAGTAGAAGGTACAACTATTGTAACTATGGGGATGACAGTGGAAGGAACTTCTTCTACTTTTTTGGCTTATTTCTCCTGGACCAATTTGTCCATTTCAATTTCCATTTCCTTTATCTAAATTGTTAACTATAAAATGAGACTCATCATCTCATCTTTCTAATTAGTTTCCTATAGGACCTCCTTGGCTTGAGGATGCTCTGTAGGGGGATAATTTAATTGTTTCTTAAGTGCAGCAATGTCTGCATTTTTTTTTTTTTGATAAATTCCTCTGCAGCTTTTATATTTTGAGGATCATATCCTACTTCTATCACTAGCTCTTCTAAGGATTTGATTCTAGTGTCCTTTGCATATGAAGATGCTTTCTCCAATTTGAGCTGATCTCTTACATTTACAAGAGTGTTTTGAAGTTTTTGTGCACTCATGGCCTTGGTGGTCGTTGTAGAATAAATCAACTCTCCTTCCTGCTTATGAAATTCAATTTGATCCAGAGGATGAATATCCTGGATTGGAACTTCAAATTCTATCTTTTTGTAATCAGAGCCTAGAGGATGATTTAGGAGTTTGAACTGTGAGTTGAAGAACTGTCATCAACATCTTTTTGTTCTTGTATTCAAAGGCCGAAAGTAGCCTATTCTGAATGCTAGGAGTTTACTTTAGATACTGAGAATATATTTCATTTTTTATTTCTTCATTTTTTGCCTTAATTTCATTGTATCTTTCCTTTATATCCATGTCATTTTCTATTATTTTCTTAGATGAAGAAACTTATATATTATGTTGTTTTTGAATCAACTAGTCTTAGAAAGAGTGGGCTATTGTTCCTCTTCAATCCTTGTAGGAGGTGCAATGTCTTTTTCTGCAATTTCTGTCAATCACCTCTACTATTTCCTTTTCTTTATTGGCAGGATTTAGCTTTGGCATTTTACTATATCTTAATTTGAATTTAGTCTCTGTTTTAGTCTCAGCTATATAAGATCCTTCCTCCTTGTTTCTTTTCACATTTCTGTCTTCTTGGGCTAGAGTTTGCAAAGTTTGACTAGTATCACTTTGCTTCTCTGCCTCTACAAATGTATTCTCTAACCATTCAGATTGATTTGAGATTTTTTCAATCTTTGGCTTATTTTCATGTAAATATAGATTTAATTTTCATTTAACTCTCATTTTTTTAATAACACCAAGGGGATCATAATACCAAAGGAAACTAGGACTAAATTTGAACTCCTGCAACTATTTTTCTCTTTAGGACCTGCCTCTCTATTATTACAGATAAATGGGCCAACCTAGTTCTTCAACTTGAACTGTGTTTTCTTTTTTGCAATTAATAAATTGAGAGCATTTTAATTTAGGATATTCATTATACAGGGAAAATTTTAGGGGCTAATACTCGCAGGTGGGCTAATATTCCATGATTTTTACAAAAAAAATATTCGCCAATTTCCATTATTCTAAAAATGAATTCGCCAAAATTTTATAGTATAAAATTATTTTACCTTAAAAATCACGAATATTATATATCATGTAATATAAAATAATTAGAAATATAAACACTTTTACAAAATTATCATCAAACGTTTTAAAATCTAGATATTATGGACTAGTAAGATTCGCCAAGGTTTTTAAACTTTAAGATAAATTTCCAACCTTAACATTTTCCTTGGTATTATATACTCCAAGGAAAATAACCTCATAGAGAGGTATTTGGGAAATTTATGAGGGATAATACTTCATCCATAAACTCTTATTTCAGTGTGATTTTGGTACAAGTACCAATCACCTGTCCTGTTGTGCTTAGACAATTGAAAGAATTTCTTGATTTCATTACTAATTTTGGGTTGCACACTGATGTTTAGCAAATTTACCAAGGGATGGATGAAGGAATATGTGAACTCTGAATAGGTAAACTCATTGGAATCTTTCCTTATCAAAAAAGTCCAAAATATGACTGATTGTAGATTTCCTTCTACATCAAGATTCTAAATATTCATATTGAATTTATCAGACTAAAAATATAGGAACATATGAAATAGGAATGAAGAGTATTTGAATACACCTTCAGAAGGAATCTTGAACAATTTCTCATGGATACTGTCAGTAATGTACCGGGAAAAGTTAAATATGGTTTCTGAAGGCTGACCGGGTGTAAAAGTAAACATGTAACCAAGCATTGCAACATCAGAATGCTCATCTGTAAAGTAGCCAAGAATGAAAGACAACATGGAAATAATATGTCTTGTCCTTTCAGAGAATTTATCAGAAGAGTATGGAGGATTTAGCTTGGGAATCTCCACATAAGAAGGCATGAAGGTCTAAAAAATATGGAACCTCTTGGGGAAGTCTAGATCCAATTATAACTTAGTGAGGGATTCAATAGACAAAGGAAATTTATTTGGCCCAGGCTATATCTGAAGCATTTGATTGATAGAATCTACTGTAATAGTAAACAATACTTCTTTTTTCAGGGTTTACTATGGCTTTCTGATCAGAAGAGTAGCATGATTGGCAGAGTCTGAGTACTTCTGGGCATTGGTAAGTATGAGGAACAACATATTTTGGCAGATTTTACTCCCAAATAAACACTTCATCAGCCTGATTAAGGGATTTTTCTTGGCTCCAGCAATGGAGCTCAAGAAGGTTGAACTTTGTCACTATATCAGTAATCTTGAAGGCAACATCTACTAGGGGAATATGCTCTACATCTACAATAGGGTGTTGTAGAGGATTGACTGCTAGAATGTTTTTGGTAGCCATTGATTTGTTTGCTTAATTAATTTTATATTCTTTTGACCTTAAAAACACTTATTTAAGCCTGTAAAAACACTTCTAGAAGTTTTAACAGTTTGCAGAAGGACTAGGATAAAACAGGGGCTCTATCTTTTGTCTGCAAAAGGGTTTTAAACTCATTCAATTAACCAAGTTGTAATATTTGTAACAAAAGAGTAATTTCATGACCTTAGATCTTTTGAAAATGATATCTAGGGCTTATAATGCACTCTCTGTGATAAAAAAAATATTAAGACATCAATTTTATGCAAAAATGATTCCTAAGTAATGTAGGAAAGCATTTGAAGGTCACGGAAGGATTTTTCAGGTATGTATATGGCTTAAATTTCTTCAATTTACTCTACCTATGATTTTTTAATAGTCCAGGGTTTCAGAATCTGTAAAAGGATTGCTCAAGGTTTACAGAATAACTAATTTAGGAAGAAAATGGGTTTTCTTTAGTTTCAAAGGCTCCTAAATGATTCAATTCACTATATTACTCTTTTAGAATGATGAATGGGTCTATTCTTCTCAAGAATACCTGGGAAAATTGAAGTTTTGTTGCGCAGGAGGGTTTCTGAGGTTGTAGAAAACTTTCAGAAGATTTTACTAGTCTTTATAGCATTTGGATGTCTTCTGCACTATTTGTAGCAGTCGAATTTGGTGAATTTTGTTTCTTTTAGGCTTAAAAACGGGGTTGGTAGTGGTCTTTTTGGTCTGAAATACTTCTTCTGCGTGAAAACGGTAACAGAAGAGTAAAATGAATGCATTTTCGTGATTTATAAAAGTTTTTATTTCAACAGTAAATGCATTGATTGCGGGGTCATTTCAAACAGGTGGGTGGTTTGGGTGCAGGGGAGGGAAAAAATCATCAAGCGGTTTTCACAGAGTTCAAAAGTGGTAAGCGGAATTAGATTGATCAGTGAGATCCAATGCAATTGAGACACATAGCAGGGAGAGAAAGTCCACAAACCACGTTTATCGAAAGGTTTACGGTAGATTATCTATCGCACTAAGAAATATGCGATAAGGGATAGCAATCGTTAGATTTGGTAGATAGATATCGGACATAGCGGATTGTGTGATAGAGACGCAAGGTTGGATGGCATGGTGCCCAGGGTTTCAAAGTCATGGGAGGTTAAATATGTATTAAAACTAAGGTTTAATACATAGTCAGGAGTGCATTATTATAGACGGAGGTTAATGTATTTAACAAATGATATGCAAATAGGTGTAACATTAGAACTAGCGGAGATTAAATATAGTGGGACCGGGATTAATAAACATGATTTATTATTTAACCTATGGGATGTGGGTTATATAACATGTGGGGAAATTTAATCATAGGTTAAAATAAATATATGGGTGGGGAATAATATATAGGGATTTAATTTAATACGGGGCTAAGGGTAAATACAAGAGTTAATATCTAAATTAATGTGTTAGTAATGAAATGTGATGAGGGAGATGGAATACACTAAGCCTAGTGTAAAACATGATATAGGGATAAATTTCATTGTTGTGGGTCCTGACATAATATTTTTTCATTTACACTTAGGATAAATTATTTTTTGGGTTTTTTAGGTAAAGGGAAATTAGTTAAAGGGATTTTGTTTTTCTTAAGTAAAATGTGTTTTAAACTAAGGAAAAGGGGATTTTTGCAAAGGAAAATGGATGATAATGAGAAAAAGGGGAAAATGAAGGGAAAGAATGAAAAATGGGGGGGATGAAGTATTTCTACAAGTGGATGGTTTTTGAAGGAAGTTAGTGAATGACATGACCAATTTTCTGCTTATCCATGATTGTAAAAACTGCTTGTACCTACCCATATGCTACCCTAACATTTTTTCTTCATTTACCTGTGTGCATTTGAGCTTGCAAACCCTTGTTGATTTTTCTTTTAAAACAACAAAAATAACTAATTTTATCCTTATTTCTTCCAAGGGCTCAGATTAAACTATTGATCTCCTTATTTATTCTCCACATAACTACTGATCTGCCAAGGTTAAATAGTTTGGCTAGATCTTTATTCTCTATCTATCAGCATGAAAATTCAAGATCGAGCTATTTGACCCTCATGGATTGTGGCATTTAGGACAAGCTGCACACAATATTTATTTTACAAAAAAAGTAAATAGTAGTGGCATTGGGATTTGCATCACTTTCATGTTTTATTTTTATCTCTTTTTGATTGGGGTCCATTTTTATATTCTCTTTGATATTTTTTCTTTCAAGTCCTTTGATCTTTCTTTTAGGACTTTTACCCTCTTTACATTTTTTATTTTATTTTTCTGATATGGGAAAAAAATTTGCAGAAAGAAAAGTATGTATATATTTCAAGACTAATCAAAGTCAATTTAAAAATTATGAATCCTATTATTATAGGACCCTAACACACTCCCCTCTGGTATAATGACTCATGGTCTTTCTTGCAACCAGATAGCATGAAAATTTTACATTGGGCATGTTAGTCAGGCCTATCTTCGCTCCTTTTCCTCCTCTTTTAGTGTCATAATTTTTGTAATAATCCTTCTCTCCCACCTTCTTCGCTCATTTGGAGGTAGTTTGGAATGTTGTGGCCACATCGTTTCCCATCACTGATAGCCTGATGAGAAAGTGAATGTCCTCTGCATGAATATTTATCTCCTTCTCAAGCCATAGGGAACCGTTGTGAATTCTGTTGATCAGTAACTTTGTGCAGTGCATTGCTGCTCCTTGTGTGCCAAACACTAGTAGGCTCCGCAAATGGAGAATTGTAGACCTCTGGATTCCTCAGAAATATGGATGGACACGAGTTGCTTTGCTTCCACCTTCCTTAACATAATTCACGATATAAACTTGCCTTTTCAGTGCTGGAAACTAAAATGAATCAATGAAGTTTGTATCTATCAATGTCGCATTGTCATCTTTCCTATTAGTGACTCCAACTTCTAAATTCTTTGATCAAGCTCTGGCTCCACCACCAACAATGTCGTCTTCATCATGTTGTTTCTTATGTTGTATACCATTTTTGTTGGTTGTTTGCACTTTTGGAGCTCTTATGGAATGATTTGGCTGATCGTTACAACTTTTTTTCTCTCTCCCAATTCTCTTTTTTTTTTACACTCTTGTTTTTCCTTCCTCCATGCAGATTAAGTAGGAGCTTTGGCATGATTGGAGTTAAAGCATCTGGATAACTAATTAAATTTTTCAGGTTCCCTCCATGGCTACGATCATGTGGGTGGTTACTTTGGATGAGGTGGACTCTAAATCTTCTAACGGTGGTCTCAAAAATTGGATGAATGTGATGGCTAACTATTATGGTCTGATGTGAAAACTTTGCTATGGAGTGATGTTTCTAATTATGGAAAATATTTTGAAATTTTTGGCTAAAACTACAGACTACCAGGTAAATTATGGATAATTATGAAAAAATGATGGTTGATGTCATTTTTCATATGACACTTTCCAAACCACAATTTGTTGCGATATGGTACCCTTGCTGCAACAGGGTAGCAGTGGAATGCTTGTGATACAGGCGTTATTCAGTGGGTGATGTTTTAATAGACTTGCAGAAACTGACTCATCTAGCCTATAGATGTCTTTCAGTTGTGAGAGATTTATTGACTACCTAACCTGCAAAATTCTCTCGGGTGTGAGAGTTTATTGTAAATAAAAATTGAAATTGATCATTCATGGAAGGGTTTCAGGTATGCACCATTCACCCAATCAGACATTATTACTCCATCTAACTGTGCGAGTTTTATAGCTCCTGAATCCTAGATTTATATGACATAAAATAGCCCCATCTAGTGCATTTTGAGTTTCACTAGAAAATTTTGGAACTTCCTATCATAGATTAGTACACAACCACCAATGTTGGATGTATTTTTCTTAATATGTTGATCATTCCAGTCTTTCTAGCGCTGCTTCGAGACTGATTGGTGGAAATCCATAAGGAACCTTGATTCCTCCAACTCTTGAAGTTCTTGGAGATGCCTTGTTATAGGCTCTTCCCGAAACATCTAAGTTTCTGTAGCAATAAATAAACTAGGAACAATAAAATTTTCTTGGATGACTGCTTCTTTTCCATACACCAGCTGGAATGGTGTCTGATTATGCAATATTTTCACCATTGTCATGTATCACCATAACGTAGCTAGAATTATCTTGTCCCAGTCGTCCCAGTTGGCATTGCAAATTTTTGTTAGGCCCTTTTCCAAAATTTTGTTGAATTCTTCTATGGTTCCATTTGCCTGCGGGTGATACAGACTGATTTTATGGCACTGTATCATAAATTTTTGCAGCAGTGATTTGATTGTGGCATTGATGAAATGTCTGCCTTGATCATTTGTTAGACTCCTTGGACAAACACATCTTGTAATGATGTTCTAAAAAATGAACCTATTTGTTGTATCTGTTGTACAGTCCTTTACTGATGCTGCCTCAGCCCACCTAGTTAGATATTCAGTTTCGGTTATGATATACCTTGCTTAGTAATGGCATGCAACTGGGGTTGTAGTCCCTATAAAGTCAACTGCCCATTTTTCAAATGCCTGTACCACTCTGACGGGTTGTAATAGTAGTTCATCCATGTGTGAAGGTTTGTCAATTCTATGACATACATCACACTTCTTTACGTACTCCTTATCATCCTTATGCACTGTAGGCCACCATAACCCTACTTTTAGTTTTTTTCTTGTAGTACATTTTCCTCCAAAATGTCCTCCCACAACTCCATTATGGCATTCCCACAAAATTTCCAGTCTTTCATGGTCTAATACGCACCTTCTCAATACCTGGTCTAGTCCCATCTTGTATAAATGGCCTGCAATTAGTTGGTAGTCAGCTTCCCTAACAACTAAGTGTTTCCCTTGCACTATCGTGTATTATTTCGAGCACTTTCCTGAAGAAAAAAATGTTTCTATTTTCTCCAAGTAATCTAGGATAGCCTCCACGCAAAAAAAATCCACATCTGGTAGTTGATCGTCGACTAGACCACCATTCTCTCCCGATTTCAGTCTTGATAGATGGTCGAGCTCCACATTTAAGTTCCCTGACTTCACTATAACCTCAAATGTGAACTCTTGGAATAGTAATAGCCATCTATATATTCTACCTTCTAGTACTCGTTTGTTTACCAGATACTTTAATGATGAGCGGTCCATAAAGAATTTGAAGGAATCCCAGAGAAAGTAGTGGTGAAACTTCTAGAGGGAGTAAACCATCGTAAGAGCTTCCCTTTATGTGGTTGTGTAGTTATTATCTACGGTTGAAAATTTCATCTCCTTTCCATTTACACTCCAAGATTTTATAAAGGTAGATTTTACAATGTCAGAGGACAGTGGCAGTGATTTGGAGGCCCAAATTCCAAGGAGGCATGATCACAAAGGAGTAAAGATCAATAGATTTGAACCCCTTAGTATAAGAGAGCTCATGTCTTCTCCCCTTACCGTTTCTTGTTTCAAGCATGTAGGATGCTTTGATTTTTGTGAAAAGGTGTAGCAGGTGCAAAACCACCCTGAGCTAGCTAGACTCTTTATCATTAACTTGCATGAAAAATAAGTTAACCTTGTAGGGGTCACCTTTGAATTATCTATAGATGCTATTGCCAATGCCATAGACATATCAAGTGTAGGGGAGAAATGGTTCAAACAAGCTAACCTTGACATGAGTTACTTTGAGCCATACCTTAAGCCCAGATATAAAGACCATAGAAAATCCATATTTCCTTTCTCTCACCTTCTTGATAGATATAGACCTATGATGAAGATTATTGTTACACCATTTTTTGGTCATCTAACCTATTATCATTAGATGGACCCAAGTACACCATGTAAGACCAATTTTACCCTAAGTAAAATTGCTTTCACTATGTAAAATAACTTAATAAATCACATTTATTAGGTTGTTTATGGTCTAAACAGGAAACCCCAAAAGGAAATATTAAACAAACATATTTTGTTTAATTTTCCTCATGGAATAATTAATTAAACCATAATTTAATTATTATTCCCAGTCATGTTTAACCCAAAAACAAATAAATTAATTAGATAAACCTTTATTTATCTTATTATTTTCTAGGAATAATTATTTAAATCTTATTTAGATAATATTCCTTGTTAAATATTACCAAATCACCCACAAATAATTAAATAAATCATTATTTATTTAATTATCTTTCAACCACTTCCTTAAATAATTAAATAAATCACTATTTATTTGATTATCTTCTAACCGCTTCCTTAAAAAGATAAATAAATCATTTATTTATTTATTTTTGACAAATTAAGGGATTTGACCCAAGTCAAATACCTTTTCCCTCCAACAAATATAATAAAATATTCCATAAAAAGTGGATCTAGATCCGGTTAACCCATGCACCAAGATCTAGAATGACCCAATATTTTGTTATAAATAGGAGGGTTTTTCCTACCATTCTTCACCTTTTGTTGCCTATTAGATCACTCTAGATCTATACACTTGGTCACATTTTTCCATCATTTGATGTGTGAGCTCCCATTGAGCTCTATTCTTTGCATTGGGTTTTCTACACCAACAAGAGAGAGAAATCTTAGATCTGAAGTGCTGAGGACTTCCAAGAACCCATCCCACTGAGGAGAATTGGATACGCCTTCTTGTTTTCCTCCCAGGGTGCCCAATTAATATAAAATTTCTTTCAAAAATTGTTCTTGTCTTGTCTATTGGTATATGGAGCAAACCCTTGTTTTTTCTGCTTAATGTCTTTCCATGCATAGATCTGGTTTTTGCAGCTCTTTTATGTTCAACTAACCACAGATCTGAAGATATTGGCGGCCACTTTTGTTGTTAGGGCTATTAGTTATGCGTAGCTAAAGTGGTCCTTTTTCGTACACTTCGACAAAGGATTCATACTAACAAATGGCGACTCCACACGGGTTTTAAATTACGGCCGCTGTCGTTTTTCATATTCCTGCATATCCAGCTACTTCAGACCCTAGGGCTTCTTTTCAGCTGTTTATTTTTCCTATTTTTATGTTGTTTTTCTCACATAAAACCCTAAAAAATTAAAATTTCTAACTTCCGTGTGTTTCTGGCCCTATTGCGCAGGTAAGCGACACCAGCCGCAACTGAGACGACAACTTTTCTGAAAATCTGCCGCCGAGACAACCGAAACGGGGGGTCGCACTTTTTGGCCCATAACCTGCGACCTGGACCTCCAGGTCGCACTTTTCAGCCTATTTTCTGCGACCTGCACTGAAAACAGGTCAGAACCTGCGACCTGCCAATTTTTCATTGATTTTTCTGCAATTTTTCTGGGTTTTGCTGCAGCTTCTGTCAGGGTTTTCCAGCCTCTGTCTCAGCCCGCTTTGACCTAGTTCTGATCTGTTTTTACTCATCTAAGTGGGAACCTAGCCCCCTAGGGCTTTAGTACCCTCCACTTTTTGTGGAAGAGTTTTAGCTATTTCAGCCGTCTGTTTTTCAGAGTTTCAGCCTTCCTTTTTTCAGATCTGGAACCTCCTCCTCAGATCCCTTTAAATCAGCCTTCCTTCATTTCAAATCACCTCTTGTCGTTTTGTTTGGACCTCTCTTTAGGACCTCCTCCCTGTCCTTTCCGATTTTTGCTGATTTATTCCCTTTTTCCAGCCACCTTGCCTCTATCTCTTGGTTGTGATCTGCACCTCTTTTCAACAGCTTTATCCTTTAGATCCCTGTCCCTTTTTACCCTAGATCTATTGGTCTCTTTTTAAGTGTGTTTTGCCTAGATTTTTTCCCTTTTTTAGATTAATTTTGAGCGGCCCGCCTTCTTGGGTTGAAGCAATGCATTAGTAGCTGTTATTTGTCTGTTATTTCAACATTATATACTGTTCTCTGCAGATTTATTTTTAGTTACGCAGCACACATTTTCTTTCTCTCAAAACGGAAAGGGTTTAAAAATTAAAATTAACGCACACCACACACTGACCCTAAGTGAAGAAGCGCCTGGTTAACACCGCCTGGAAAAGACTCTAAAATCAATCTTCACTGCACTTTTTCTGCCCTTGACCTCACTTGATTCTGTCCTTGTTTTCCCTTGTCGGTTTCCTTCTTCCCATCATCATTGCGCCCCCAAGGCGCCTTTCCCGGAGACTTCTTGGCCTTCACCCTCAGTTTCCGGTTGATCGACCTGCTCCGTCCCGCCATCGTCGAGCCAGTCCTCCTCTGAGTCCGCACTCTGACTCCTCTTCTAATTCATTGGGTTCTCCCTCTCCTCCTGGTTCTCCCCTTGTCACCTTCACTATGTCTGGTCCAGGGCCTACCATTAGAGGTGCTCCAGGCCCTAATGCCGGAACCACTACTAGTGGAACCGCCACAGGAAATACCTCGGCCATACCATTGTTGTCGTACATTGCAGGCCTCAACCTCCCCGATTTCAATCAATTGATCAATGACCCTATCTGCCACGATGTTGGTTGGCTGGCTATGCCAACCAAGCTCCCCTCCGACATCCCTAAGTTCGAAGGCCTTGCTAGAGAAGATCCAGCCAATCATGTTCGATCTTTCCACATGTGGTGTTCCTCCAATTCCATTACCGATGACTTCATTCGTCTTCATTTGTTCCAACGCACGCTTACCGGCAAAGCTTCTAAATGGTATGTTGACCAAGCCACCTCTTCCCATACCACCTTTGCGACCCTTTCCCAAGCGTTTTTATCTTATTTCCAGCTCCCTCTCCGATACGATACTGGCACGGAGCTCTTGACTTCATTCAAGCAAACCTCTTCGACCCGCCTTTCCGCCCATGTTCAGGAATGGCGATGAAGACGAAGCTTATGTCGAGCCCCCCCCTTCGAAGATCGGGTTTACATGGACTGGTTCCTTCGCACCCTCTTAGCTCCTATCGGCAAAGATGTCACCTCTCACTTTCCTCAAACTGAAGAAGCCGCCCTCCAAATAGCCTTGAAATATGACCTGATCTACGCTCAATCTGGTTATGTTTATACCGTTCTTCCTGACCTCCCCAGGCCCGGCGGCGCTAACGCCCCGGGGGCATCTCATTCCGCCAACGGTATCGTTGGAGCCCTTTCCCATCCGTACGCTCAACCTCCTATGGGCTATGGTCTCCCTCAGGGAGGGGCCAGCACCTCCAGCACTCTTCCCCCTCCCGGTAGCATGTATCCAGGATACGGCATGCCTCCTCCTTTTTCCCAACCTCCTGCTTACCTCAATGTTGCCCAACCTAACCATTACCTTTATCCACAGCCTGGTGCGCCAGCTCCTCCAGCATATGCGCTTCCATCTCCCTTGCCTCCTCCAAACCCGCAACAGCACTTACAACCCCCTCCAGGGCAAGTATTTGCACAGCAGGGCGCGACTAATCCCCCTTCTTCTCAAAGAAGGCGGAGAGGCAACCCAAACCAATCTGCCCCTGGTACGCGTGGACCCAATCCTGGTGTTGACCCTAACACTGCCAACCAGCAACAGGGCACTCAGCCCAAGCCGGACAGGCCGCTTCGCACAAATAAGCCTTGTTCGTGTTGCGGTGTTTATGGTCATTACACCCACGATTGTCCCCTCTTACCCCAGATGCGGCAGATGTGGGAGTCTCAAGCCACATTGCGTGGACAACATGCCTCCCCTCATGCTCCTCCTAATGTGGCCACTACCCAGCCAGCTGTGTTCACTGATCCTTTCCCTCAACAGGGATTCGTGGCTACCCAACCGCCCGACAGCCACGTAACCGCACCCCCGTCCATGTCTGGTTCCTCTGATTACCAGATCCTTATGATGCACTCCGATCCTTCCCCTTCCGTCGACCTTCACCTTCAAACTCGGTCTCGCCAGTACCCCAAGCCTCCTGCTCAGTCTGCTCCCGAGCCTCCATCTTCAGGTTCTACAGAGCCTCTTTCGACACCTAGTGGCCCCTTACACATCCCTCAACCCAAAGTTGAGGTTCACCCAAAGATTCCAAAGGGTCCATTACGCCGAAATGCTGCTTCTGGTCGAGCCGCCCAATCGTACAGTATAGTAGATGATTTGGCACAATCCCCTGCCGCCATTTCCACCCTGGAACTCCTCCAGTCGTGCCCTTCCCAAAGGAAGGCTCTACTATCTGCCGTGGGCGCTGTTGATCCTGCTGATGACCAAATGATTGTTTTCGACGCCACTCAATCGGACCATCCTCCTCTCCCTCCTTCCGTCGCCTTCCAAATCCCAGTCAAAATCCGGAACGCCAACGTTTCCCGGTGCATAATTGATGAGGGGGCATCCACCTGCGTGATGTCCGCTTCGGTTTGGAAGCAACTCGGATCCCCTGAGTTGGCCCCGTCCACGATCACCCTTCGAGCGTGGGACGGCCATGCCTCCCAGCCCATTGGCCTGTTTCGTAATTTTCCTATCACCCTCGCCGGTAAGACTGTTTGCGTTGACGTCGAAGTCATCGACACCCCGCTAGACTACAACATTCTATTGGGGCAAAGCTACACCTATGCTATGTCTGCTGTCCCATCCACGGTTTTCCGCAAGATGTCTTTCCCCCATAATGGAAATATAGTCACCATTGACCAGTTGACATATCGTGAGCAAAAATCTCAGACCTCACCTGAGACGACCATCTCTTCTGTAGCCAACAAGCAAACCGTCGATTCCTTGACCAGTGTCTCCCCCGGCGTTTACAAAGATTCCTCCCTGCTTGGAACTTTCCCTAACCTTCCCCCTCCTCCTATCACTGATCCCAGCTTATCGAATGTTTGCATGATGCAATCGTCTCAGGCTGCCCGTAAGCGGCCTGCCTCGGCTAGTCAGCAACCTCCCCCTCGCCCTCCGCAACCCGCTCCTAGCCATTCATCTCAGCCAGCCGGACCTCCTCCTTCTGGCCCTCCCCCTATAACTGGTATCCTTGAACCCCTTTATCCTCCTGGATCAGTTCCCCCAAGCCTTAACCATCTCGGAGCCGTCCCTCCTGGTCATTTCCCTGCTGGGCAGATACCTTTCTTGGCTCCCCCTCCCGGAGTATATTCTGTCCCCGTCATGGCCACCCTCTCTCTCCCTAACCTAACCTTGGGCATACCAGTCTGGTACCTTGATCCTCCAGCAGCTACCCCTCCTGGTCACCCCAAACCCTACATGGCTTTGACACCGGTTCAACCGGTCCCCCTCGCTTCCTTCGTTGCCCCTGTGCCCCCAGCACCTCTACAAGACCCTTCTCCTGTCGTGAAGGCTCCCGAGAAGAAAGGCAAAGCTCACAAGGGGGCACCCAAAGACAAGACCACCACGACTGACCCGGCCCCTCCTCTGCCAGCAAAACCTTGTGCCTTATGTGATGTCGCCGGTCATGCCACCCATGCTTGTCCCGAGTTGCCCCGTATTCAGCCCATGGTTAAAGTCGTGTTCCCTGAAGCTACGGTCCCTGAAGCCTCCATTCCCTCTTCGTCCGTAACCAAGAACCCCAAGACTCTCCGCACCAGCAAACCCTGTGCTTTGTGCGGTGTTCATGGCCATTACTCCCACCATTGTCCTCACCTGACGCATTACCGCGCCTCTTTAGAGGTAGTCCGAGAGTATGAGGTTGAACAAAATCAATCCGCCTCTCCCATACTCGCGCAGTATTCTTCGGGCCAGCATGAGGATCCCCCCGCCCCCATCGACATTCCCCCCCCTGATGTTCAGATGACAGAGTCTACCACAACCATTCTTTACTTATCCTCCTCTACGAGACACTCGGAGCTCAGTCCCCCTACATCCTCCCCTGTTGTTTCGCCCGACCACCCTTTTTCTACCCATACCCGAGATCACTCCACCCGTGTCTCTGTTGACCTCCGCAGCCTGAGCCCTCACCATACTTCTGATACCCCTCATATACCACTCTCTAGTCTATATATGAGTCATAATCATCCTGCTCCTTGCACTCCCTCCCGCAGTTGTCGCTCGATGTCTTTTGTCCACTCATGCTACCATCATTGCCTTTCCTTCCCTCATTTGTTGTCTTGTAACACCATTCCGCAGGACCCCCCATCCACACCCTTTATCGGTTATGCCGATGGTACAAGTCGTTACTCCCAGAATCTAGCCTCGGCAGGTTGGGCCATCTTCACCCCCTTGCATGCCCTTGTTCTCTCCAACGGGGTCTGCATTGGTTCCGCCACCAACAATCAGGCCAAATATGATGCAGTGCGTGGTCTCTTAGTCGATGCCCTCTTCCATCGCATCCTCCATTTGCACGTTCGTTTGGATTCCCTACTTCTTGTCATGCAACTAAATGGTGTTTATCATGTGCATAACCCTGTGTTGTTTAGATGATATTTACAAGTGAAACTCTTGATACGTGCATTTGAAACCATAACTTTCAACCATGTACCTCGAGAACAGAATCACTATGTGGATAGTATTGCAAACCATGTTCTAGATTGGCATTTATCACACGCATTTCATACAAGACAATAACATTTATAATCATTAAAAACGATGCATATCCATAATATGTGTCACAAAACATGTGTTTAGAGTCCATCTACTCTGATACATATGACATGCCCATCGCATGTTACAAACAACTCAAAACTAGGGGCACCACCTGCCCCTACATACACACTAGGGGGCACCACATGCCCCACACCTACTCACTATCTGGAGGATCCCGAACCAATGGCTCTGCCCCTGCAGCCCGTAGATCACGTATGCCTTGACTGGCCATCACCATGCGCCGCATGACACCTCGCCATTCTGAGGGAAGACCAATACATGCCTCCACGTACTGGTCATCTAAGTCTTGCCACCCGCGCTCTGAAACTACGATCAGCAATGTCTCACATCTACGGCGGATTTCCTCCAGGAGAGTGGTCGCATCCTCATTACGCGCTGCTCTCGACCCACTCGGCCCTGCAGCTCCCGAGGCTGCCGGGCGTCCCATATATCCGGCCGGTTTTACCAGAGCTATATCTGCATACCAAAATTACATGAATCAGTACCATATCTATTATTCAATAACTTTAACATGCCCATACAAGAATAGTTACTTATCACTTACCATCGGGCCCCCATACTCGACCAGGCGGAAGTGGTAGGTCCGGATCGCCACAATAACTCATCCCACTATAGGGATAGTCGTCTATGTATAACGGCATCTGATCCCAATGGGCAAAGAACTCAGGTCGAAACACTCGCCCGACCGCCCCTCCTCCTCCTCTGCACAGTATCCGCCCCCACCGGTGCATCCTGGGCTCTCTCGGGCCCCCATCTAGAAGCTGTATATGAGGCTGCAAGGTCGGGATCTTCTCAAAGAAGAAGGCGCACAATAAAGTCCCATACGAGCAATCATGGTTCACTTGCCGCTTCCAGAGCGACAACTGTCGTTTTAACGACACCAGCATCATTTGTGCCCACCCATAGTAGGTCCCACTCAACACACTCTCTACAAGAATCATCTGCCCCCCGGTGATGTGATGGAATGCCTGGTTGCCCAGGATACGCAGCACAGCTGCGGCCACTTCACAGGTCTCTAGCCTCTCTAGATCCCTGATCGGTATCCGAGTCCCCTTGACTTGGAGACCCGGTCGACAATGTCGTTCCACAAACTCCATGATATGCCGCCCCCACGGTAATACTGGCTGAGTGTTTCCCACCATCCCCAGTGGTGGGAGGCCCGTCAGGAAATACACATCCTGGACTGTCAGTTCGATCCTGTGCCCCTGCACTACAAAGACCTCATGCTCTGGATCCCAGTAACTGATAATCCGGGCCAACAAGGGCTCTCCTGCTCTCATCAACGGGTTCTCCAAAAACTTTAGAACCCCAAACCTGGCCAACACACGACGGACACCTTGATCCGCCTGGATCTCTGCCTGTAATGTACCCAGGTCTCTCTCTCTCCAGTTAACCCGTAAATCTACCATACCTACACAAAAGCATCATCTTTGTTAGCATACAGATCGGGAATACCATACCCAAACACAAAAACCCAACTCTCAGCCAAAAAACAGCACCAAAACCCCCCTCATCTCCCAGGTCGCAGTTTTCTGACCACTTCTGGACCAGGTCGCAGTTTTTGCCCTGAAACCTGCATCCCAGGTCGCACTTTTTGGCCCAAAAAGTGTGACCCGGCTGTAGAGATGAAGTAGGGCCTATTTCTGAGCTTTTGGGCCCTAAACTGAACTTTCAATCCACCAAATTGAAAGAGTAAGGTTAGGCCTCTTACCTGCAACTGAAGGATCTCGATTCCAACGGTCGGTTTGTCCGCTACGCTCGCCACAAGATTTAGGGTCTTCTCTCCTCTCTACATTCACCACAGCAACAATAGCAAATGAGTGAATTTGGAGGGAAAACTGCCTTATTAAAAGAGAACCCCTGTTTCTTCTTTCGACTGTTGCGACCATATCGTAGCCCCGTTTGACAAACTGTCTGCACCGTCGGAAAGCTCTCACCGAGCCCACAAATGGGTATCTGTTAGGTTTTGTGATTTGATATTTCACCAGGACACATTTTGTCCAAGAATGGTCACTTCACTTCTCCTTAAAATCGAATTTCCTCACTTAAGACACTTGTACTTGGGGCACCATTTTTCCTCCTTACTTGTCCTTGTTCGTGTCGATTTTCGTCATGAGTTACCATCTTGTACTCATGTTTTCATGGTCCCCCATTGGGCCTTTACTGTGTGGCAGCACCATCGAGTCGCCCTTGTTTAGAGCATCCAAGTTGAGTCATCATCGCATTCATGGAGTCTATCCCGAGTCCCTTTTGTACCCCGCTATAGCCCTCCATCCTTCATTGCTTGGTCTCTCTCTTGTGTCGCACATTATGACCTTCAGTCCCACTGTCCTCCATCCCTTATGATGTTGTGTCGGTCGCTGCCATGTCATTCATGCCCTTTATGCTCTAACAAGGGAAGTCGTCCATTCGCTACTCAGTCCTTTCCATTTCACCATCATCATTAATGTCAGTCTGTCCGTCGCTCTACTATTGTCTCTCGTGCCTTAGGTGAGGATATCTCATTGCCTCACTTATGGCGGGCCTCCTTCTGTCGACATCAGCTCATTCATTCCAGAAGCCGGGTCTAGAGGGCGGTGTACTTGGTTCCAGCTTCCACTCTTGTTCGGTGCCTCGGATCAGGCAAAGGGATCTCTCATTTCCCTTTGACTTGATTGTTTCTCCACTCCAGCTCCTTTCAGCATGACCGAGATCCGTATACTTGATGGTTCAGTGATACAGCAGCGGCTCTTGATGATTCTCGGGTGTGTGTGAGATGTCTCAACCCTCATGAGGGGGTGGCCCTGCAGGTAGCCCCCCACATGCCCGGATGACCTCCTCCTTGCAGCCTTCGATGCAGCTCCATATATTTGATGATGTTGGCCTTAGCCACTTGCAGCACCTCTTTGATTTGCATGTATCAGTTAGATTTTGTGAGCCCTTCCCCATTTACAGGGGGCATTTGGGTTGTATTTGTATCTCATGTACTCAGATATTATTGTACAAGTCCTGGCTGTTATCCCAGGCACAGCATGTATCTGGGATTCCTCATTGTATTTTTATCTGGCTCCTAATTATGCCGGATGTATTTTATGGTTCGGTCCCTTGTTTACTGGACACACTATTATTTTGTACTTTGTCACGGCGGGCATAGGTATGCCTCCCCCGCCCCCTTCAGCACAGGTACCCTCTCATAAAAAGAGACTTGTTGCACCTGCGAGTCTCGTCTCCTCCGGGTCTAGTTCTTTAGCACACTATCTACCTTGCATTTCTCTCTCTGACTTTCCTTTTGTTATCTAGTGATTGAGTTCTTACAACGTACTTCGGTCATACGATTTGCTCCTGAAACTCGCACGCTGGGGGGAAATCTGTTACACCATTTTTTGGTCATCTAACTTATCATCATTAGATGGACCCAAGTATACCATGTAAGACCAATTTTACCCTAAGTAAAATTGCTTTCAGTATGTAAAATAACTTAATAAACCACATTTATTAGGTTGTTTATGGTCTAAACATGAAACCCCAAAAGGAAATATTAAACAAACCTATTTTCTTTAATTTTCCTCATGGAATAATTAATTAAACCATAATTTATTTATTATTCCTAGTCATGTTTAACCCAAAAACAAAGAAATTAATTAGATAAACCTTTATTTATCTTATTATTTTCTAGGAATAATTATTTAAATCTTATTTAGATAATATTCCTTGTTAAATATGACCAAATCACTCACAAATAATTAAATAAATCATTATTTATTTAATTATCTTTCAACCACTTCCTTAAATAATTAAATAAATCATTATTTATTTGATTATCTTCTAACCGCTTCCTTAAAAAGATAAATAAATCATTTATTTATTTATTTTTGACAAATCAAGGGATTTGACCCAAGTCAAATACCTTTTCCTTCCAACAAATATAATAAAATATTCCATAAAAAGTGGATCTAGATCTGGTTAACCCATGCACCAAGATCTAGAATGACCCAATATTTTGTTATAAATAGGAGGGTTTTTCTTACCATTCTTCACCTTTTGTTGCCTATTAGATCACTCTGGATCTATACACTTGGTCACTTTTTTCTACCATTTGCTGTGTGAGCTCCCTTTGAGTTCTATTCTTTGTGTGGGTTTTCTACACCAACAAGAGAGAGAAATCTTAGATCTGAAGTGCTGAGGACTTCCAAGAACCCATCCCACCGAGGAGAATTGGATACGCCTTCTTGTTTTCCTCCCAGGTGCCCAATTAATATAAAAATTCTTTCAAAAATTGTTCTTGTCTTGTCTATTGGTATATGGAGCAAACCCTTGTTTTTCTGCTTAATGTCTTTCCATGCATAGATCTGGTTTTTGCAGCTCTTTTATGTTCAACTAACCGCAGATCTGAAGATATTGGCAGCCACTTTTGTTGTTAGGGCTATTAGTTATGCGTAGCTAAAGTGGTCCTTTTTCGTACCCTTCGACAAAGGATTCATACTAACAACTGCCAAGAATTGTTGCTGCTTATCAAAGTTGTAGTGTTGTTTAGCACTGGGTGTTCCCGGGCGGGAATCCCACCTCTTTCCTTTGATTGGCTCATTGGAAGAGTTTGTATTCATCATTCCACATCATTTTTTCAGGCCAAGCTTCAGCCATCTACATTAGCACAACTTTTCCGGAGATTGTGCAGTGTTGCTGGGTGCAGCAGTGGAAGGGATTGGAATCCCGACTTCTGAGCTAGTTTCTCATTGGAGGAAGCTTTCCTTCACTTGAGAGATCTGTTTGGAGATCTCCAGAGAATATTTTAGATCTGCGGTATCAAGCCACACATTTCTCATACCCTCCCAATGTTGTTTCTGCTAGGGAGTGCATTATTTTAGAGGCAGTACTCATTTCATGGTTTGGTGGCTCCATTGATGAGTTTCCTTGTGATTGAGAGGTTCAACCTTTCATGGGAGGAATCCCTTGAGGGATATACATCATATCAGACATCATTCATCCTTTTATACTCTTATTCTTCAATTTTGTAGTGATTATTAAGTTATTTTCTGAAGATCACATTTGTATGCAGAGTATTTGACAAGAAACCCTTGTCGGGTTTTCTTGTATTTTGTATGAGGAGACTAGATCTATGTTCTTCATCATTCTTTATAAATATATGAGTAGATATATTTTTCTCCCATATTTTTATGTGCAAACCCTCTCTTAGACTGCACAGTACCTTGAGCAGCTTCACCAGCATTTTGCAATCTTGGGGTTTTTCACCATTTTCAGCTACACTAGTGTGGGAGGTCTATTTAACCCACCTAGTTCCATTTATTTTTTATATATTATTGTATTTACATGCTACATAGATGTATCCATGGGATCCAAGTGATTATTTCACTATTTTATTGTATATGTTGCTGGAAATGCATTTTTCGTGCATGATTTATGAGCAATCCTGAAACATTACATTTTTTCTCAACTCCAGATCCTTTCAACATAATTGAGATCTGTATGCTCAAATTTTCAGTGATTCAATAGCTGACATCGATGATTCCCAAGTGTGTGTGAGATGTCCCAGCCCTCATGAGGGGGTGTCCCTACAGGTAGCCCCCCACACACTCGGATGACCTCTTCATCACAACCTTCGATGCACCTACATACATTTGATGATGTCAGCCTCAACCGCTTTCAACGCCATTTTTTTTGCATGTATCAGTCAGATTTTTAGAGCCCTTTCCTGTTTTTAGGGGCATTTGGGTTGCATGTATATCTCATGTACTCAACTATTTTTGTACAAGTCCTGGTTGTTATCCCAAGCACAATATGTATATGGGATTCATTATCATGTTATTTATCTGGCTCATGTTTATGCCAGCATATGATTTATTATTATGTTTCATGGTTTTTCGGGCGCCTTATTGTTTATACTATTGCCTCAGCGGGCATAGGTATGCTTCCCCTGCCGCCTATAGCAGGTACTCACTCAACAAGACTTGTCACACCTACAAGTCACGTCCTTAGGGTCTAGTTCTTTTAGCACTTTGGTTCACCTTATAATTCTCTCTCTTTGAATTCCCCTTCAATGTCTAGTGATTGAGTTTTTACAACTTACTTCGGTCATGTTAGCCCCCTATGAAATTCTTGACAAGCCAGCTGGGGGCTAGATTGCTTTGGGCCTTCAAGGAATGCCTTTCCCCTGAAAACCCATCCTCCTTGAAGTCTCTCAATTGCTGTGCCTAATACAAATTCCCCTCTACTAGTAAATTTCTAAAAAGGGCCTATTATTCCCCCCCTTTAACCCTGCAACATACATCAATTCCCCTTCTTTCCCTTTGTCCGAATTCCTTTTCTTCTACCCCCAAGATTCCCCTTCCCTACGCCTAAATCCCCAAAAATCCCCTTAAAATCATTACCCCCGCCCTTTGTTGCCCTCTTTCCCCCTCTGTTCCTCTATCGTTTCCCTTTTGAACCCTCAAATTTCATTTGAATGGGAAAAAAACCCACTTCCGACCTTATTATAGGCCTAAGCCCCTTTCAAACCACTCCCCCACATGTGCCCCGGCGCTGGGACCAAGCGCTTAAGTCCCGAGCGCTCGTCGCAATCGGAACATGTTAAGTGCACCCTCTGATCGGCCCATCGCAAGCGATTGCGATGCGATTGATCGCAAGTCTTTTTGCCCGAGCTCCGATTGCGATCCTCCGATCATATCCTGACCATCGATCCATCCCGCCGATCCGACGGCCAGCGCTCAATCGCAAGTCCCCTTCCAATCGCAATCGCAAACCTTCCCGTCCGACTCCCGATTGTGATCCGTCGTTTCCATCGCAGCCGTCCACCTGTTTCACGATCCGACGGCCATCGCGCACCCGCTCCAATCGCAATCGGAACTTTCGATCGCACCCTCCTTCTACGTATTGCGATTGCGATTCCCCGATCCATCCTGAGCCATCCGTCCCGCCAGATCCAACAGTTTGGATTCATCCCGCTCCTCTCCCATCATCCTTTTCTCCTGCCCCTCCGATTACATCCCAGCCGTTCATTCCTCCCCCAGATCAACGGTTATCGCTTAATCGCCCCACCCCTCTAATCGCAATTGGAACTTTTTGAATATGTGTTGTGATTGACGCTCGCTCCGACCTCCGATTGCGATGGTGTCGATTGGATCCTGGCCGTAGATCCTCCCCGGATCTGACGGTTCTGATCTAATTGCCCTCTGCCTCTGCTGGGTCCCACTCTTTCATTCATCTCCATCAGGTTTCATGTGTTTTGTATATTGTTTGCCCGTTTCACATATTGTTACGCCACTCAACCTCCACCGTTGATATTTGTTCCCAGACCAAGATCTAACGGTCTGCGCTGCATATTATCACCAAACTCCATTGTTCATAAGGTTTCATCATTTCATTGCATTTTGTTACCATTATGGTAAAAGGCCATCGCTCCACCACCGCCGCACTACCATTTCGTCCACCCTGCATTCATGACTCCGTCCACTGTTTTCTTCATGAGTTGGCTGTGTTGCAGAGTTTCTAGAGGATGAGAACTGCCGCTGTTTAGTGTAATACCTCAATGACAAGCAGCGCAATCAGGATCAAATCTAATGAGCCAGTACCATCAGGAAAGCCAAGGAATGGGGCTGTCAGGACTCACATTAATGGAGAGCAGAGTTCAAAGGCCGAAAATCATGCCGGCACCATTTAAAGCTCAAGCTAACTCGACAGAGGCAGTAACGAAGCAGCAAGGAGTTTCAGTACAGAGCAGAGGGATTAGCGCACAACAACGAAGATCTTGAGCTCTGAACCAGAGGTTTAAAAAGGCAAAGCACCATTTTGAAGACCCCGAGGATCGATCTGGAGATCCTGAACATCAATAAGAGGTAATATCAAGGTTTACTTGTCAGCAGAATGTTTTTCCACAAAGGACAGGTCTCCCATACAGTCTTTATTATGCGCCGTGTCCCTGAAGGAGTTTTCCGCCCCAGCTACAGTTCGAAACAATCTAACTTCTATGAGGCAGACCTCTCAGCAGTTTCTTTCATTTTGTTCAACTCACCTGGAGTACTACAACCAAAAGGTCAAGTCATATCTGGAGTAGATCTTTCTTTCACTAGGGAGGTGACAAAGATTAAATATACAGCATGTCAAGCGGAATGGGTCTCGGCCCAGCATTCATTGTTACATTTAAAATTCACCTACCTCCTCGGTCGATCCTCTGTGTCTCTTCTGCTATAAAGCACAGAAGGATATCATTGTAAAGGTTGTTGATGTATTATCGGTGAATTACAAGCATTTTTGTCCTGAGCCAAGGTCCTTGTGTAATAGTGGTATGATAGGCTGAGAAATATGATGTATTCAGGCTGAATGTAAAAGCTTTGGGCAGTGATGTACCTGATTGGTGTTGTGTTTAACATGATAAGCAGTTTTCATTGGATCCTGATCTACAGCAGTTGGTGATGTTTTTTTCTTATCTCTGTGTTTATTTCCATTTCATTTCATGTTCTTCTGACTGACATCTGAATGCATGATATAAGATTTACCCTTGTTAGGTACCTTATATCCCAGCTCTCTCAGTCTTCAATGTTTTCAGCTCATTGTGTGTCTGAATATTGTTTTTAATTAACTAAACCAGTGTAGTGGATGATTATTGCCTGTTCTCTGATGTGAAAGTTAATAGAATCAGTGTTCGGATGTCTTTGTTAAGATTTAATTGAAGAGATTAGGAACATTGGGAGGTCTAGAAGCCTGTCTCTGCCTCTTCATAACCTATCCCTTCCATATAAACCTTTTCAAGATCCCTTGTGTTGCCTATGGTTTTTTCCAAGCAGGCCTGGAGTTAAATGACCTCTGGCCTGATCTATAGACAGAATCAGATGGTTCTCCATCCTTCATTCTCATTCCTTAATGTTCCATCCCACCAATCAGTCTTTAAGATCCAAATGCTCTAGATGACTAGCCCAATTGAAGCTTACACATTGAACATAAGTAAATCCTTTCTTGACTCCATTTCCCAATGGCCTTGATGTTCCCTGAGTTATCTATCCTTGCCTAGCTTCCTTCTTTACCCATCCTTGTCTTATGGTGAAACCTTCCTTCCTGATTCTCAACAACCAAACTCCAACAATCAAGCAAACAACCTTGAGCCTATAACTAGCCTAAAATCAAAATTGAGAACTTCAAAGACATATATCCTTTGATAATCATAGAGAGATCCCTCTTTGGACCTAGGAGGGCTAGATCCTAAGGTCTGAAAGTGGTTCTATGTTGTCTCATCTTTTGGTATTGCCAACCTTGCCAAAACATGGGAACCCCAACATAATGGAGACTCCGCTGGGGAATTCTGAGTGCTTTTCATTTCAAACATCCTTAGAAGCTTAGAGCTCTAGTTAGGTTGGCAGTAAGTAGCCCCTTTCTTGAATCAGCCTCCATTATTGAATATCCACCATACTCTTAGACAGAGCCTGGAAAGGGCCAGGTAGCCTCCAAATCTCACACTTTTTCAGAGGTAACATATCTGGTAAATGCCCTCCCAGTCAATCTCTAGTTGGAGTTGTTGTGTTTTTGAGGTTATTCTTGAAAGGTGACATCATTTAGGCACTGTGGTGGACAGTGTGCTCCCCTAAGACACTTGAGAATCTTCCACCTGGTGACTCCATAGTTCTTCATAGACTAAAGACTCCACTGGTGATCAGTAGGCCTACTGATTAACTTGGTTTCACATTAGACTCCACTGGGAGACCAGCCCTTGAGACAACATTAACCAAAAAGTGAAAAGTAGGGTTAAGCTGCTTAGTTAAAAAAGTATAACATTCTGGCTTTCAGAACCATTCACACAAGAGCTTTCCCTAATCCTGATCCACCTGAAATAGTTGATAACCCTGAGAGCCTTATAAAAAGACCCACTGCACCTGAAAGATCAGCTATTTTCAGTCACATATATAGAGCTAATTCTACACCAGAAGATCTTACAGCTCTATCACATCTCCACCCTGACCTAGACCTTCAAAACAGATTACCTAAAACTAGGCCATTCAATCATTTAGACCAGCTAGACCCTGAACCTCATAGTTCACCATCCAATAGTGGCCAAAACCCTAGGAATAGAGGAACCCCTCCATCCAAACCACCTGATATACACTTTATTCAGAACTTGGGGCTGTCCCATCCTAGATCTTCCCAGCAAACTTCTGCTGGCTCTAATATCCCTGTCATCCATATACTAGCTGCCCAAGTGAACCCTTTACCTCAGCAGAATATCATCATGGCAGCTTGGTATGCGCCTCTAGTTTTACCCCAGCCTCTACTGCCCTTACCAAATGATTATCAGTCAAAAATCCCACACTTCCCTGCTAAAGAGCCTACAACATCACAACAACATGTAGATAAGATGGAGGACTCTTTTGATTACATGGAAATTGATGATGAAACAGTCAAAATGAGGGTTTTTGCACAAAGCTTGGGAGGCGAAGTAAAGAAATGGTTTAAAAACCTGCCTGCTGGTAGTATCAACGATCTTCCTGCTTTATACCAGACTTTCATTAACAAATGGGAAACTAGGGAAAACCCTCGCCAGCTCTTAGTAGAATACATGTCCCTTAAGAGAAACGTAGGAGAGAGTGTTCATGATTACACCACTAGATTCAACAGCATTTACAATGCTCTTCCCCCACACATGAAACCTCCACAAGGTATGGCCCTGGCCAAATATCCTGATGGATTTGATGCTGACATGGCCTATGAGCTTAGAGATAAATAATATACCACCTTGGAGGATATGCAGAAAGGGGCAGTAAACATAGAAGCAAATCTGATCGAGAAAAGAGCAAAACTAAGATCTGAGAAGAGGGTAACATACAGGGATGAAAATGTAGCCTCCATGTCTGACCCCAATAATGAACGCATGTGCAAGGACATGGAAAAGATGAAACAAATTATGGAAAAAGTGGTTGTCACGATTAGTAACCTAAGCAAAAATCAGAATCAGAACCAAAACTTTAGAAGAAACAACAACACTCCCAACAGACAGAAAGAGGCAGATCAGCAAGTCATTCCCCCATTCCAAAACTTTCTTGATGAGGATGAGGGAATCATAGAAGAGTCTGAAGGGAATGTGATAAATGCATTTGAAACATAAGATTCAATCCTAAACTGTGATTCAGAAGAGGACCAACCCTCAACCTCTTGTGGGAAGGAGGAATGGTTTGAATCTAAGGATTATAGGTTGGGATTTGAAAATGCCATGTTGCAGGTCAGAGAACAACATGAACTTAGGAGTAAAAAGAACAAAGACACTTCCAAACCTAAAACTCCGGAGGTAACCATCAAAAAGAGGCCTGAAAAATCTTCTAAAGTAACTGCTGTAAACAATAAATCAGCAGCTGAGAGTTCTGAGAAAAACAAACAGAAAGGCAACCAAAACAATGAAAAACAAAGTCAACCAACTAGCAGCACTAGTACCTCAATTAGTGCTCCTGATAAAACCATTATTACACATGTACATAATGTGAATCAGCCAGCTGATTCAGCCGCCAAAATAGTGGCAAATAAAATATACTTAAGCACTCCAAAGAGTCAGTTCACTTTCAATTTAGAAAGTGAGATTGCAAAAATTAAAATCTCTGTACCATTATTTGAGCTGGCCTCTCAGGATGTATATAAAGGCCAAATTTTGAAAGCATTGAATTTAGGGGAAAACACTAATTCTGTAAACTTGAATGATGATCAGCCTGCCCTCTTGTTTGGTCCTAAGATTGAAGGTAAGTTTCAGGAAGGGGTAGTACCACCTTTCTATATTAGTCTCAACATTCATGATAAAATACTCCACAATGCAATGCATGATTCTGGAGCCTCACACAACCTGATGCCTAAGGTAGTTATGGAGAGGTTAGGCATAGAAATCACCAGACCCTATAAAGACTTGTATTCTTTTGACTCGAGTAGAGTAAAATGTCTTGGCCTGATCAAAGACTTGTGTGTGAGTTTGACTCAGATTCCTGTGAAATGTATGGTCATGGATGTAGTGGTGGCAGACGTGCCACCCAAGTATGGCATGTTATTATCTAGATCATGGGGAGCCAAGCTGCAAGGCACCATGCATATGGATGGCTCATATGCCACTATCCCTATATTTGGCCAATTAAGAAGACTGTATAGAGAATCCCAAATGAAATTCCTAGTCAGTAGCCCCGAGAAACCTAAAAATTCACCATTATATTCTGTGCATACCGACATTGACTCCTTCATCTTTTGTAATGATGAATCCTTAGAAGAGCCAGGGTCCCAGAATAGGCATACAAATGAGAACACCGAGCCTATGGACCTCCACATAATGGCCACTCTGGAAGAATATGATCAAGAAAACCATGGGCAGCACACTGAAAATGAAGAGGAAATCAGCAATGAAGCCTGTAGGATCTGTGGTGGACCTCTCACTCCAAGTGAAACAAAAACAGAACAAGAACAGCAAGCTAACCACCTCCCTGACATCCATGACCTCTATGAACAACAAGATAATTTAAAACCTAGTACAGACCTCCCAACTCAACCTAATGGCGAACCCAGCTGTAAGGGAGAAAATGAAGTTGAAGTAAACAAAGAACCCTTGTGGGAAATGAACTTTGACGGGTCCTGTACTAGACAAAGCGCTGGAGCAGGAGTGTGGCTGCGTAACACCGAAAATGATCACGCAAAGAGCCACGTTGTCAATCTGCATTTCAAATGCACGAATAACATTGCAGAATATGAGGCTCTGATCTTGGGCTTAAATCTGTTGAAAAGATTAGGAGCCCGTAGGATAGTCATGAGAGGAGACTCTGAGTTAGTGATCAAACAGATGAATGGTGAGTATTTTGAAAAACACCCCAGGCTTAGGGCATATAGGAATGATACTCTAGATTTGCTGAAAACGTTTGTTGAATATGAGTTAGTATCCATTCCTAGAGGTCAGAACGCTATTGCAAATGGACTAGCCTGTCTAGCTAGCTCCATATCCAAGGGCCCTAGTTGACCAAAAAATCATCATTCAGACTAAATTCAGGCCTGCAGTGCCAGACAATGAAAAATATTGGCAGGTCTTTGAGGGAGACAAACAGATCGAAAATTTCCTAGTGGGCAGAAATGAGTTTGAATTCTCTGATTCAGACTCAAAATCTGATGGCAGCTGCCCAAGTGAGGATTCCCCAGATGAACTAGAAACACCTTGTAGTATAGAAATAAATTATTTTTCTGGAGAAACTGGAGATTCAGCCATAAAATGTGAAAACGCAGATAGAAAAGAAATAGAGGTGCTGCAAGCCAAGGACAAGAACATACCAAGAGGCTTAGCACCCTTAGAGGACCTCTTTGATTTCGATGATGTTGCAAAGAAGCCCACAATAGAACATGCAGAATTAGATATAGAAGAATGCAACATAGGCACTGAAGACAGACCCAAAAAGGCAAAACTAGCTAAGTCAATACCCACAAACATGAAGAAGAAATACATTGACCTGTTTAAGGAATTCATTGATGTGTTTGCATGGAGCTATGAAGACTTAAAGGCCTATGACACCAACATTATACAACATAAGATACCACTGAAGGAAAATCAGAAGCCTTTTAGACAAAAACTTCGAAGAATCAATCCTAAACAGTTGCCTACATTAGAGAAAGAAATGAAAAAGATGTATGAAGCCGGCATAATTGTTCCTGTGAGGTTTTCTGATTGGGTGTCAAACTTAGTGGCTGTCAGAAAGAAAACGGGTGAGATTAGACTATGCATAGACTTCAGAAACCTCAATAGAGCCTCCCTAAAATACAATTACCCTTTGCCTAGAATGGAACATATCCTACAGAAGGTAGTGGGCTCTAAGAGAATTTCCCTGCTTGATGGTTTTTCATGATACAACCAAGTTCTGGTACTCCCAGAAGATCAACACAAAACAGCCTTTACCACTCCATGGGGCACCTTCATGTATGTGAAAATTCCCTTTGGATTAATGAATGATGGAGCTACCTTCCAGAGAGCAATGGACATTGCTTTCTCAGACGAGATTGGACACTTTATAGTTATCTACTTGGATGACTTAACCGTTTTTTCTAAAACTGAAGAAGAACATCTGAAACATCTGAGAAAGGTTTTTGAGAAATGTAGAAGGTATGGTCTGTCCCTAAATCCTAAGAAAACTGTTTTTGGGCTGCAAGAAGGTAAGCTTCTGGGCGACATCATATCCGAGAAAGGGATTAGGATAGACCCCCAGAGAGTTGAGGGGATACTCCAAATTACGCATCCAAGAAACGTCAAGGAGCTATAGTCCTTCATTGGGAAGATCAATTTCCTTAGAAGATTTATCCCCAACCTTGCTGAGCATCTTAGGAAAATCACTGAAATGCTGAAGAAAGATGCTGGAATTAAGTGGACTGTCGAAGCCAAGAAATCTTTTGAGTCAGTAAAACTTGCACTCACCCAGGCCCCTGTGCTTATTAGCCCTAAATTCTCAAAATATTTTATGATCTTTTCATTTGCCTCCCAACACATGATAGCTACAGTTTTGCTACAGAAAAATTCGGAAGGTAATGAACAGCCTATAGCCTTCTTCAGTAAGGCCTTAAGAGATGCACCCTTAAAGTACAACATCATGGAAAAGCAGGCCTATGCCCTGATTAAGGCCTTAAAAGACTTTAGGGTGTACATTATGCATTCTCACACCATTGCCTATGTGCCAAATATAGTGGTCAAAGATATCCTGTCCCAAGACCCAGATGGGAAAAGGGGAAAATGGATTGCTACAATTTTAGAATATGACATTGAAATCAAACCCACCAAGCTGATCAAAGGTCAAGGCCTGGCCCAATTGATGGCTGAATCTAATCTACAGGCCCTTGATATTAACATGATGAATGCCCTGGATGAGCAGGAAGGATTTCCCCATCCAACTGTTGAGGAGCAGTTTCAGAACTCTCCTTGGTACACTGATATCCTTTACGTGCTCACACACCTCAATGCCCCTCCAGAACTGTCCAAAACAAAGGCCAGATTCATAAAACTCAAAGCTAGAAATTACTGCATTATGAATGAGAGTCTATATTGGAAAAATCCAAATGGTCTTTTGCTGAAATGTTTGCCTGAAACTGAAGCTGAAAGGATCAAACAAGAATTCCATGCTGGGGAGTGTGGAGGCCACCTGAGTTGGAAGGCCACTGCAAATAAGATACTCAGGGCTGGGTACTATTGGCCTACACTCTTTAGTGATGTTCATAAAATGGTCCTTACCTGCCACAAATGCCAAATTTTTGAAGGCAAAAGAAAGCTCCTTCCCCTCCCTCTGCAACCTATCACCATAGAAGGTCCCTTCATGCAATGGGGCTTAGACTTCATTGGAGAAATCCACCCCTCTTCTTCTGGGCAACACAAATGGATCTTGAATACTACTGATTACTTCACTAAGTGGATTGAAGCCATACCCACTAGGAATGCCACTGATTCTGTCATCATTAGGTTCCTAGAAGACTTCATCTTATCTCGGTTTGGCTGCCCAAGGAAAATAATCACTGACAATGCTGCTGCTTTCGGATCCAAAAGAATGATTGATTTCTGTCACAGGTACGGAATTGCACTTGGACATTCAACTGCCTATTACTCCCAGGGTAATGGCCTAGCTGAATCGTCAAATAAAAGCCTGGTTACAATCATTAAGAAGTTGTTGGAAGAGAACAAAATGTCATGGCATTAAAAGTTGATACAAGCCTTGTGGGCAGACAGGCTCACTGCAAAGAAATCTATTGGCATGTCACCCTTCCAGCTGGTTTATGGGACAGAAGCAGTCTTTCCTACTAGCCTTGGGATACCAGTGGTAAAGCTTATCCAAGAAATCCAATCAGAAGAGGACAGCATGATAAGGAGAATTAATGAAACAATCCATCTTCAGCAAACAAGGGAGCAGGTTTATAACAGAGCTGTCAAAGTGCAAGAAAACATGAAGAGACAATTTGACAAAAGAACCAAAGCAGCAAATTTCAAAGTTGGGGACAAGGTCCTGAAGTGGGATTCAAGAAGAGAGGATAAAGGCAAACATGGCAAATTCGACAGCTTGTGGCAAGGTCCATTCATCATTCAAACCACTATGGGTCCTAATGTGTTTTTCTTGCAAGAACTTGATGGTTCCGAGTTGTTTGGGGGTCCTGTCAATGACATGATGCTCAAACATTACTTCTATTGATTTTCCATTTCCAGTTTCATCTCCATTGTACATATCATTGCAAGTTTCATTTTCAAAAAAAAAAAAAAGAAGAAAAAAAAAACAAAACAAAAAAAAAAACAGAATGAAAAAAGGGGTTCAGACATACTCAAAACATTAACCTCTGAAATAGAAAAGCGTGGCTCAAACTTGATCAAAATCTGAGCCAAAGGGAAGAAGAATAGCTGGTCCTAACAAGCTCAAAATCTAGATCAGCAGTGAAAGAAGATCCAGCTCTAATATGCCCAAAATCAGAGCTGGAGCAAAGGAAAGAAGTGACTCAAATATGCTCAGAACCTGAGTCGCAAGAAAGAAAGAAGGATGTTTCACAGTTGCAGAATTCCATGCCTTCACAGTTTTGTTTTCTTCAAGTTTCTGCCCAGCAAGTCAAACGGTCTAATCCTGGCTTGGTTGTGTTTAAATTTCCTGTCTTAGAATGTAGGTAGTAGATTAGGTAGAGAAATAGATGGGGGCCAACAGTCTAATCTGGCCTCATGGAGCAATAAGGGTAGAATTAGAATAGGTTTGTTTTTGTTTTGCAAAATAAAATGTAAAGGGTCTGCTAGTTCAAATGCACCCAAGGGAAAATTGTTAGAGCTCTAGTTTGGGTAGGTAGATTGGTTGGGAAAATTGTTTCTGCTGATTTGTGTATCCAATATATTGTGGCAGCTAATCTAAAGAAAGAAGAAAGATGGCTTATAGCAGCAGGCATCTGGCCTACACCAAGAGATCATTTTCTGAATTCTTGACTCCTTCAAGAAGAAGCCATCCCCATGTGGAGCCACTGTTAGCCCCCTATGAAATTCTTGACAAGCCAGCTGGGGGCTAGATTTCTTTGGGCCTTCAAGGAATGCCTTTCCCCTGAAAACCCATCCTCCTTGAAGTCTCTCAGTTGTTGTGCCTAATAAAAATTCCCCTCTGCTAGTAAATTGCTAAAAAGGGCCTATTATTCCCCCCCTTTACCCCTGCAACATACATCAATTCCCCTTCTTTCCCTTTGTCCGAATTCATTTTCTTCTACCCCCAAGATTCCCCTTCCCTACGCCTAAATCCCCCAAAAATCCCCTTAAAATCATTACCCCCGCCCTTTGTTGGCCTCTTTCCCCCTCTGTTCCTCTATCGTTTCCCTTTTGAACCCTCAAATTTCATTTGAATGGGAAAAAAACCCACTTCTGACCTTATTATAGGCCTAAGCCCCTTTCAAACCACTCCCCCACATGTGCCCCGGCGCTGGGACCAAGCGCTTAAGTCCCGAGCGCTCGTCGCAATCGGAACATGTTAAGTGCACCCTCCGATCGACCCATCGCAAGCGATTGCGATGCGATTGATCGCAAGTCTTTTTGCCCGAGCTTCGATTGCGATCCTCCGATCATATCCCGACCGTCGATCCGTCCCGTCGATCCGACGGCCAGCGCTCAATCGCAAGTCCCCTTCCGATCGCAATCGCAAACCTTCCCGTCCGACTCCCGATTGTGATCCGCCGTTTCCATCGCAGCCGTCCACCTGTTTCACGATCCGACGGCCATCGCACACCCGCTCCAATCGCAATCGGAACTTTCGATCGCACCCTCCTTCTGCGTATTGCGATTGCGATTCCCCGATCCATCCTGAGTCGTCCGTCCTGCCAAATCCAACGGTTCGGATTCATCCCGCTCCTCTCCCATCATCCTTTTCTCGTGCCCCTCCGATTACATCCCAGCCGTTCATTCCTCCCCCAGATCAACAGTTATCGCTTAATCGCCCCACCCCTCTAATCGCAATCGGAACTTTTTGAATATGTGTTGCGATTGACGCTCGCTCTGACCTCCGATTGCGATGGTTCCGATTGGATCCTGGCCGTAGATCCTCCCCAGATTCGACGGTTCTGATCTAATCGCCCTCCGCCTCTGCTGGGTCCCACTCTTTCATTCATCTCCGTCAGGTTTCATGTGTTTTGTATATTGTTTTCCCGTTTCACATATTGTTACGCCGCTCAACCTCCACCGTTGATCTTTGTTCCCAGACCAAGATCTAATGGTCTGCGCTGCATATTATCACCAAACTCCATTTTTCATAAGGTTTCATCATTTCATTTCATTTTGTTACCATTATGGTAAAAGGCCATCGCTCCACCACCGCTGCACTACCATTTCGTCCACCCTGCATTTATCGCTCCGTCCACTGTTTTCTTCATGAGTTCGCTATGTTGCAGAGTTTCTAGAGGATGAGAACTGCCGCTGTTTAGTGTACTACCTCAATGACAAATAGCGCAATCAGGATCAAATCTAATGAGCCAGTACCATCAGGAAAGCCAAGGAATGGGGCTGTCAGGACTCACATTAATGAAGAGCAGAGTTCAAACGCTGAAAATCATGCCGGCGCCATTTAAAGCTCAAGCTAACTCGACAGAGGCAGTAACGAAGCAGCAAGGAGTTTCAGTACAGAGCAGAGGGATTAGCACACATCAACGAAGATCTTGAGCTCTGAACCAGAGGTTTAAAAAGGAAAAGCACCATTTTGAAGACCCCGAGGATCAATCTGGAGATCCTGAACATCAATAAGAGGTAATATCAAGGTTTACTTGTCAGCAGAATGTTTTTCCACAAAGGACAGGTCTCCCATACAGTCTTTATTATGCGCCATGTCCCTGAAGGAGTTTTCCACCCCAGATACAGTTCGAAACAATCTAACTTCTATGAGGCAGACCTCTCAGCAGTTTCTTTCATTTTGTTCAACTCACCTGGAGTACTACAGCCAAAAGGTCAAGTCATATCTGGAGCAAATCTTTCTTTCACTAGGGAGGTGACAAAGATTAAATATACAGCATGTCAAGCGGAATGGGTCTCGGCCCAGCATTCATTGTTACATTTAAAATTCACCTACCTCCTCGGTCGATCCTCTGTGTCTCTTCTGCTACAAAGCACAGAAGGATATCATTGTAAAGGTTGTTGATGTATTATCGGTGAATTGCAAGCATTTTTGTCCTGAGCTAAGGTCCCTATGTAATAGTGGTATGATAGGCTGAGAATATGATGTATTCAGGCTGAATGTAAAAACTTTGGGCAGTGATGTACCTGATTGGTGTTGTGTTTAACATGATAAGCAGTTTTCATTGGATCCTGATCTACAGCAGTTGGTGATGTTTTTCTTATCTCTGTGTTTATTTCCATTTCATTTCATGTTCTTTTGACTGGCATCTGAACGCATGACATAAGATTTACCCTTGTTAGATACCTTATGTCCCAGCTCTCTCAGTCTTTAATGTTTTCTGCTCACATGTGTATCTGAATATTGTTTTTAATTGACTAAACCAGTATAGTGGATGATTATTGCCTGCTCTCTGATGTGCAAGTTAATAGAATCAATGTTTAGATGTTTTTGTTAAGATTTAATTAAAAGAGGTTAGGAGCATTGGGAGGTTTAGAAGCCTGTCTCTGCCTCTTCATAACCTATCCCTTCCATATAAACCTTTTCAAGATCCCTTGTGTTGCCTATGGTTTTGTCCAAGCATGCCTGGAGTTAAATGACCTCTGGCCTGATCTATAGACGGAATCAGATGGTTCTCCATCCTTCATTCTCATTCCTTAATGTTCCATCCCACCAATTAGTCTTTGAGATCCAAATGCTCTATATGACTAGCCCAACTGAAGCTTACACATTGAACATAAGTAAATCCTTTCTTGACTCCATTGCCCAATGGCCTTGATGTTCCCTGAGTTATCTATCCTTGCCTAGCTTCCTTCTTTACCCATCCTTGTCTTATGGTGAAACCTTCCTTCCTGATTCTCAACAACCAAACTCAAACAATAAAACAAACAACCTTGAGCCTATAACTAGCCTAAAATCACAATTGAGAACTTCAAAGACATATATCCTTTGATAATCATAGAGAGATCCCTCTCTGGACCTAGGAGGGCTAGATCCTAAGGTCTGAAAGTGGTTCTATGTTGTCTCATCTTTTGGTATTGCCAACCTTGCCAAAACATGGGAACCCCAACAGGTCATACGATTAGCTCCTAATGCTGGGGGGCAATCTGTTGCACCATTTTTTGGTCATCTAACCTATTATCATTAGATGGACCCAAGTACATCATGTAAGACCAATTTTACTCCAAGTAAAATTGCTTTCACTATGAAAATAACTTAGTAAATCACCTTTATTAAGTTGTTTATGGTCTAAACAGGAAACCCCATAAGGAAATATTAAATAAATATATATTTTCTTGATTTCCCTCAAGAAATAATTAGTTAAACAGTAGTTTAATTAATATTTCTGGTTATATTTAACCCAAAAAAAAGAAATTAATTTGATAAATCATTATTTATCGTATTATTTTCTAAATAATAATTTTTTAAATCTTATTTAAATAATATTCTTTGTTAAATATGACTAATTCACCCTTAAATAATTAAATAAATAATTATTTATTTGATTATTACTCAACCATATCCTTAAAATGATAAATAAATCATTTATTTATTTATTATGACTTAATCACATCCTTAAAATGATAAATAAATCATTTATTTATTTATTATTTACAAATAAGGGGGTTTGACTCAAGTCAAATTCATTTTCCCTCCAACAAATATAATAAAATATTCCATAAAATTTGGATCTAGATTTGCTTAACAATATTTTAATTATGCACCAATCTCTAGACTAACTCAATATTTTGTTATAAATAGAAGGGCTTTCCCATTCATTTGTCACCTTTTGTTGCCTAAATATCACTTTGGATCTCAACACTTGGTCTGGCTATTGATCCATAATCATAGCCATACTTTTCCATTTTTTTCCTAGGTTTTCTACACCATCAAGAGAGAGAAGTTCTAAATCTGAAGTGTTGAGGACTCACAAGAACCCATCCCATTGAGGAGAACAGGGAACACACTTTTGTGTTTTCCTCCCAGGTGCCATTAATAAAATTATTCATTGGATATATTCTTGTCTTTTCTATTGGATCTATGGAGTAATTCTTATTTTTCTACTATTTAATGTATTCTAATGCATAGATCTAGATTTTTGCAGCATTTGTCTTGATCATCTAATTGCAGATTTGAAGATATTAGAAGTCATTTCTGTTGTTAAGGCTATAATTTATGTGTAGCTAAAGTGGTATTTTTTCGTACACTTCAAATAAAGATTCATACTAACAGTCTGGACCGAGTGGTTTTCCCCCATGTTTCGGCCATGGAATTCTGAGGCCTCAACATTCTAGTGCTAGAAGGAGGGTCGAACCCCTGTGAATGGAAAAAATATCTGATCAATCTAAAGTTATATTGAAGAGTCTCTCTCCCTCTATATCCCCATCAACTTCCACAAAATTATCTAGATCCTCATCTTTAAAATCTAATGTTGATCATCCTTATCCTAAGCCTCTTAGTGATACTCAACCCATACTATCTCCTGATTTACACCAAGTCTCCCCAGAAGTTCAATCTTTGATAGAAAAGTTAGAGAGAGTATTGATTTCTGCCAAAGAGCCTGAATCTTCTCAAATATCAGATATCAATATTTCGTCTTCTTTAAAACCTCGAAGAATATTAACTCGATCAGAAATTCAAAAGACAAGAATTCTCCCTTTTGAATTTCCCATCGATAGTACTCAAAAGAGACTAAATAGGACCCAATCAGAGTCAATCGCTAGCGAGATCTTATCCCATTCACCTCCATTACCTCCGCTCACTTCCACAACTTCCATTCCAATAATCAGTGTTACTTTGACTAGTTCTAGTACTCAAACTACTATCCCTTCAACTAGTCCTAGCACTCAGCCTACCTCTTCTTCAACTCAAACTCCACCCAACCAACCAATAAAAAATTAAATGGCAGGTCAACCACATCCACCAAATGTAAACCCATTGGAGCAATCCTGGGGCTATAAACATGCTCACTCCTCTTCATGCTCTTCCAAAAAATCATGAAAGATGGCTACCTAAATTTAATCCTGATGATGGTCTTCCGACAGAAGAACACATTCACAATTTGATGTTAGATGTCAATTTAAATGGAGTAGTTGAAGAGGATTGTGTTGTAAAATTATTTCCATATACTCTAAAATGATCTGCAAAATCCTAGTATTTTTCACTACCTGCCTGCTCTATAACTAGATGGAATATGTTCGAAGAACAATTTCTAGCTAAGTTTGGGGATGATAGGACCACTGCTACACTCATCAATGATTTTTCAAATCTAAAAGATAAAATAGGTGAGAGGATAAAATATTTCTATTCAAGATTTAATAAATTACTCAAATAAATTCCTGTTACAGCAGTTCCTGGTGCGGAAGTTCAAATTGAGTGGTATATTTCTTCTCTTCCATATAATATAACTATTTTTGTTGATAGAGAAAGACTAGAAACACTTGCAGAAAATATGAAATAATCTCTATCTGTAGAGAAACGCATAACCGCTCTTGAGAAAAAGAATTCTCAAGAAGATTGAAAATCAAAGAAGGTTTCTTTCAAAGATGGTTCTAAAAAGAAGGTGCCAAAAGATCCTCTCAACATAGAAGGTCTTAAAAAAAAATTGAAAACCATGACAAACAAGATGACAGATATCAAGAAACAAGTCGTTGAAAATTCTACCTCAAAAAATACTTTCAGAAACTTTAAGAAAGGTCAATCCTCTAATACTCAACCTCCAAATATCATATCTAATGTTGAATCTGATCAAGATACAGAGGAAGTGAAAATAGAGGAAGAAGAAGATGACAAAGAAGAAGAAGTTGAACTAAATGGAATGTGGGATTTCATCCTACCAAATGAAGAACAACATGAAGCTTTATCTGTGAGCACAAGGAGCAAAAATATTACTGAAGCAACACAGCCAAATCAACAGCAAAATATTTCAACTCCTGCTAAAGACAAATTGGTAAGCAAAAATCCTAATTAAAAGGCAACACAAACAAGCCTTGTTACTTCAGATACTCCACCTACATCTAAGACAATGGTAGTCTCAGACACCATTGAGTATAATGTAGTTGAAGATATGAAGAAAACCAGGGACAACATTTCAATTCATGAGCTTACTAAATTAAAGAAGCAACATAAAATCTTACTTAGAGACTTAAATGTGGTTCCTGCTTCAAACTTACCTACTCCAGTAATAGTACAAACTACTAATGAAATGGGTAAGCCACATTCTCCTTCAATGAAAATAGATGCTACAAACTTGATTATGTTAGGTGATCAATCCATCTCTCATACTCCTCCATTTCTCTTAACCTATGAGATCTACAACAAAAACGTTCATAACTATTTAATAGACTCAGGGGCTTCCTCAAACATAATTTCAAAATCAGTTTGTGCTAAGTTGAACATAACTCCACAAAGTTAACCTATTCATATAGTACAACTTGATAGAACTAGAGTAGAGGTGGTAGGAGAAATAAATTCTGTTTCCATCAGATTTTCATCAAATCCAAAAGTTACTCAAATAATTGATATATTAGTGGTTGATATTCCTGAATTTTACAGCTTATTTTTAAGCCAAGAATGGTCTGAAAAACTTCATGGTTATTTTGCAACAGACTGGTCACAAATGTGGTTACCATATAATGAAAAGCCAAATCAAATTCGTGTAGACCATGAAAATTTCATGAAGCATAAAGTCACTGATCTTGGAGTAAATGAGCTAGTAGCATTCAATAACAACATTATTGGAAACTACTCAGCAGGGTCATTTTTGGGAAATTTTAATGCTCAACCATCACCTTTCTTTAATAATGTAGTTTTTTCTCAGATTGAGAATTTTTCCCAGTGAGATAATTCCAAATTTATAAATTTTGCAGATAGAAAAGTAGTTAATTCTTTGTTTTGGACTCTTTATTTCGACAGTTCTAAATCCGAATATGGTGTAGGTGCTGGTTGTATTTTAATAAACCCAGAAGGATAAAATACCATGTTAGCCTTCATATTAGAATTTGAATGTACAAACAATGTAGCTGAATACGAAGCATTATTTCAAAGCTTGTTAAAATCCATTGATCTTAATATCAAAAATCTGAAAGTTCTAGGGGATTCAGAAATCATTGTTAGATAGGTAAGAGATAATATTCATTGTAATTCTCAACATTTAAAACATTACCAATCATTATTCCAAGAATTAACCACTCATTTCTTAGCCTTCAACATTTCTTTTGTACCTAGAATGCAGAATGATAGTGCAGATCTACTGGCTAATGTAGCATCAAATTTAATCCCATCCCAAGAGTTTAGTCTCAATAGATATTCTATTGAATTTATTTTCAAACCATCTATTACTGATAATATTACTAATTAGAGAGTATTCAATAATTATTCAGATATCATAGATTTCTTAACATCTGAAGGATCTTATGACAGTCAAATTTTAGATGAAAATGAACATGATGTTTAGATTAAAAAAGAACAAGACAAAAATCCTATTCCTAAATCTGTTGTCAAGTTATAAGACTTATTGATCTAAAAGACAAGTTAAAAGAGTGACTAACTCAAAAACACAAAGCTCTACCTTAAGATTTGAGTTAGTAAATCTAGGAACTGATGAGAAATCTCAAAATGTAAATCTAGGTCTTAGTCTATATTCTAAAAAAAGATTATCATTTATAAAATTGTTTAGAATGTACAAAAGTGTCCTTTATTGGGATTATATTGATCTTAAAACATAGACATTTCTGTGATTCAACATACAATTCCTATGATCTCAGAAGAAAAGCCTATACAACAGAAATTGAGGAAGATTCATCCAAATCTGAAAAATCAAACTAAAACAAAATTGAACAAACTCCTCAAAGAAAAAATCATCTTTCTAGTGCGGCATTCTAAATGGGTATCAAATTTGGTACCTGTTAGGAAGAAGAATGGTGATATTATAATTTGCATTGATTTTAGGAATTTAAACAAAGCTTGTTAGAAGGATAACTTTCCATTGCCAACCATGGAACAACTACTGCAGACAGTAGATGGTTTTGAACTCATGTCCTTTCTAGATGGATTCTCGAGATATAATCAAATTCTCGTACATCCAAATGATAGATTGAAGACTACGTTCAGACCTAAGTGGGGAACTTATGCCTATCAAAAGATGTCATTTGGATTAATTAATGCAGGTGAAATTTTTCAGAGAGCTATCAATACAGATTTTAGGGGACTCATAAATAAAACAGTGGTTATTTATTTAGATGACACTACAGTGTTTTCTAAACAAGTAACCAATCATGTGAATGACCTCAAGCAAGTCTTTGAGCAATGCAAAAAATATGACATCTCAAATTTGCAAAGTGCATAACTAAATTATATATCTGTCAAAAAGCAAGCATTTTATGTATTTAAGGCTATAAATAATTTCAGAACTTTTCTCCTAAAAACTCACACTAAAATCATAGCTCCATTCTCTGCAGTAAGACAACTCTTGATGCAAAGAGAATTAGGAGAGAAGAGAGCTAACTGGGTTACTGCTTTACAATAATATTATGTAGAAATTAGACCCTCTAAAATCGTTTGATCCAGGTAGATATTGGTGGCCACCCACCTATTCCACTTGGGGCCCCACCATTGTCTCTCTCAGTTTTTTCACAACTTACTATTTTTAGCATTTTTTCGGGTCCTGAACTTCCAAAGCTATTTTGAAGCCCCAAATGGAGATAGTATGCTAAAGTTACGTCCCCGGGAAGTTGAAACACCAATTTACCCAAACGGGGCCCATATTTTTGGCGCTTCATCTCCTAGGCTTAGGTTTTTGGATGTTTAGAGTTCTCCATTGTTTCTCCATAATAAATAGGCCCTCGAGCCTCATTGTAACATAGTTCATAGGTCTTTAGCTCCCACATCTCTTCTCAGATATTTGCTACCATCACCCTAGCTATTTTATTTCCATCATTTTTGTAAGCATATTTCTGTGATTTGATATTTATGAAATGAAGCCTTATTTCCACTGTATTTATATGTTTATGGTTATTTTTGTATTCTGTTGCATTCCTACATAAATATGGATAAGTGGTATCAGAGAAGTCTTTTTTTTATTGATCCTTCTTTGCATGTCCCCAAAGAGGTTGCGGTATAAGGAGTTAGGGCTCGATCTGGTGGAACCTTTGCAAGATCATCCTCGCCAACCCTGATGGACGCCCATAGGGGACAAAAAGAAAGATGAGGGAGCAGGAGATCCTATCAAAATATTGCTCGAGGAGGCCCTCGGAAAACAAAGGAACGCGATGATGGATAAATTTTCCAAATCCTTCAACAACTTCTCACCAGTGGCACATCTGCATCTAGCAGCCACTCTGGAGGCGCGACTCCCTTTAAGGTACAATTAAACTTTGACATTCCCATATTTGAGAGTCAAATAGATGCAGATGCCATAGATAGATGGTTGAATCTATTAGAAGGATATTTCTCAGTTCATGACTTTTCTGACTGGGAGAAGATTATTTTTGCACTCCTCAAAGCTACCCCCCATGTCAAGGACTCGTGGGAAACCTACTGTGAGAAAAAGGACGAGATAGAACCCTCTCTTTTTTCAGTCAGACCCACTTGGAATTCTTTCTGAGATGCCATCAAGGAACAATACTATCTCGTGGGGATATATGAGGACAAGTACATACAATGGACCACGCTGCGACAACAAAGGGATCAAGATGTGCATGAGCTAACGAATCTGTTCCATACCCTACGCACAAAGTTGGGTATCAAAGATTCAGAGAAACATTTGGTGCTAAATTATTGTGGTTGTCTACATAGATACATTCAAGAGGAAATGGAGTTCCTTGACATCTCCTTTCTTGGTACGACATACCCGTTTGTTGCCAAGAGTGAGCAGAAATTCAAACAGAAGAAGTGAGAATTTGGATCTATGAATCAAAAGCAAGGGAAAGGTCCCCCAAACCGCAGAAAAAAGGATAAAGCCAAGGCATGGCAGCCCAAGACAACCTGCCAAAGACATAAGCAAAGAACAACACCGTGAAGCCAAAGAAGGACATGGGAAAGTGGTGTGAGTTCCATAAGAGCTCCACTCACAACATAAGTGAGTGTCGGGCCAAGCAGTCGCTGGTGGCCGAGATGAGGGCTTCTGAATCAGATGCATGCTTTGAATCTGAATCAGAACCTGACAAGGTGAATGACAAAGGGAAGCAAATTATTGATGCAGATCCCAACGCCACTATTCCCACTATGAAGATCTAGAAGGAGGAACCAGAAGATCCAGAGGAGGCAGAGCATCTCTTCCACTCCCAGATGTGGGAAAACGGTTCCCCACTATGGTTCATTTTTTATAATGGGAGCCAAAAGAACCTCATTTCAGCAGATGTCATGAAGCGGTTGGGGTTGCCGACCATAGCACACCCACAACCATACACCATCGGGTGGCTTCACCAAGGATGGGATCTCCGCGTCACCTAGCAGTGCCGCCTGTTAGGGTTCCCATGTTTTGGCCAGATTGGCAAGACCAAAAGATGAGACAACATCAGAACCACTTTTGGGCCCTAGGATCTAGCCCTCCTGGACCCGAAGAGGGATCTCTCCATGAAGCAAAGAATGATATGTCTTTGAGAGCTCAAAATGAGGTGTTAGGCTAGGTATGAAGCACAAAGGAGGTTTTAAAATAATTTGGTTGGTTGGTTGCTGGGTTGGTTAGGAGACCATAAACTGAGAACGTAATGGGAGCAAAGGACCAGGGCAGCAGGATGTTTCGACAAAGAGGATAGGTCAAGAAAGTGCCATCCATTGGGCTATGGAGTCATGAAAGGAGAATTACTTCCAACAACTAGCCAAGGCTTCCACAGGGCAAGTCATCTACACTAAAGGAACTTTTAGATAGATGATGGGATGGAACATTAAGGAGAGAAGGTGAAAGAAGGAAAGCAGCCCAATTTCTATCTATAGATCAGGCCAGAGGTCATTTAACTCCAGACCTGCTTGGACATACTCTACGGCAGCTCTCAAAGAGACAAAGGGGCTGCTTATAGATCGGACCAGAGGTCATTTAACTCTAGGTCTGCTTTAGCAACTCCAAGGGAAAAACAGAGATAAATTTGACAAAGAAAAATCCAAGCAACAAACCCCCAAGTTCATACATCAGCCAGCAGGCAATAACATCCACTGCACTGGTTAAACTCCACGAGTTTACTGTCAGACACACATGAAGCAGAAAACATTGAAGGCAAGGAGAGCAGACAGCATAGGGCACCTAACAAGGGTGAATCCTATGTTATACTTCAAGTGCTCAATGTAAGGAGCACAAATTGTACCTCCCGAAAATGTAATAAACAGAGTTAAGAAAGACATCACCAATAGTAATAGACCAGGATCCTGTGAAATATGCTTTGATTAATTGATGCAAAACCAGTCATGTACACTATAGCTCAATGGTTGTTACAGTCCAGACTTCTCCTCCTAGCCTATTACATACAACTACTCTGCTATTCCCTCCCAAGACTATTCTAACAGTCGAATGAATCCCTCTAATAGCAACGGCAGCAGCCAACAACAACCCATTACAATGTGTTCTTGGGGATTCTTATAGAAGGAGAGACGAAAGCAGGAGTAGATACAAATTAAATGAGTCTCATTAAGATAGAATGGTGGAGGAGGCCAAGCCCATTCTCCTTAATGGCGTTGTGTTGTACTCCGTAGACTATTTTGGAGATCTCTATCAGGTCGAGATTGACCTCTGATATTTTCTTCAAGTCCTTATGGCATCTGGAGCTCTGTGCTGCCTTCTGGAATAAATGAACTGGCTGAAAGATATGCAGGGCCGCTCCATACCTCCATAACTGCTGCCTGACTGTCTTAAATAGGCTTCAGTCAGTGTAATTAATCGTTTCAGGGCTCGAGGAGGCATGGAGATTTCTTGTAGGAAGGTGTATGTTTGGAGAAGAGTACCCTGCTGATATTAAACACAGATAAGACTTTAACAATGTGCTTGGATCTTCGAACTGCGCCTTTTCCTTTGAATGCAGGATTATAATTGTTAATCTTCAATTAACCGGCTTGAATCCCTCAAATCCATCTCTGCTGCTTCGTTGGCAGCTGTAATGGCCTCTCTGTGCTATCTGCTCAATAAAATAAACCTGTCGTGAACCGGGGCAGTGGTAGTGGAGAAATGTTGCGGAGGCCGGAGGAATGGCAGTGGAGCAGTTGAGAGCAATGAAAATAATGAAGAGTGGCAGAAGAAATGGTTAATAGTGTAAAAACCCAAAGATTAAACGTTTGGGCGAATAACACAGGGAAACGGAGAAAAACAATGAAGTGGGGCCACAGAAGTGGGACCCGGTACGGAGATCGCAAATCGCAAGAGTGGAAAGTGCGATGGCGGAGAGTTGCACCAAACAGAAATCTGCACTTGTGATGTTGTGATGGGGCAGAGGGCGATTCATTAAACGACAAAGGTTTGATTAACAGAGGAAATACAAAGGAAATGAAGGAAATGCAATGACACGCGAGGGAACGATCGTACGAGGTGGGGCCCGGGGGTCTAATCGCAAAATCGCAAATGGAGAAAGTGCGACGGCGGAAATCAACACCAAACAGAAAACTGCGCTTTGCGCTATGCGACGGAGCGGAAATGCGATGGGGAAAATGCGATTGTCGGAAAGTGCGATGGCGGCAAGTGCGACGGGCGGTCGCATCACAAATATTTGTAACGTGATCAGATCGCATCGCAAATATTTTTGATGGATCAATCGAATACATATAATGAAACTGCGATATGCGATAAGTGCGATCTGCGATGAGCGCCTTAAGAGGCAGCGCTCAGTCACAGTGCTCAGTTACGTGGGGACGGGGCTGGCGGAAAAGGGGCTAAGCCTTAGTATAAGGTCGGAAGTGGGTTTGGCCCATTCCAATGTGATTTAAAGGTTAGAAAGGGGAACGATAGAGGGATAAAGGTAAATTTGCCCAAAGGGGGGATATGGGTAGAATTCAAAGGGGATTTTGGGGGAATTTGAAGGGTAATGAAGGGAAATAGAAGGGGGGACAAGGGGGATAAAAATAGGAGCTAAGAGGGGGTGAAATAAGAGGAGAAAGGGGCCTTTTGGACATTCCTTCACATAACAAAGAGGCTTTATAATGAGAATCAGCAGAGGGGATTTTATCCAAGGAAAAAGGCATAAAGAGGCTTCAAGGATGATGTGTTTTCAAGGGAAATGCATTCCTTGAAGACTCAAGAACATTTTAGCCCCCCATTTTGCTTGTCAAAAATTTTATAAGGGGGGCTAACAGTGGCTCCACATGGGGATGGATTCTTCTTGAAGGAGTCAAGAATCCAGAGAATAGATCTTTGGTGTAGGCTAGATGCCTGCTGCTTGGCACATCCCTTTCTTTCTTTGATCAGCTGCCACAAATCATGAAGACATCACATCAGCAGAAACACTTCCCATACAACTACCTACCCACACTATAGTCCTAAAAATTTTCTTCTAGGTGCATTTGGACTTGCAGACCCTTTACATCATTAATTTTTACAGACAGGAAAATAAACCTATTCTAATTCTACCCTTATTACTCCATGAGACCAAATTAGACTGTTGGTCTCATAGTTTCTCTACCTGAACTACTACCTGCTGAGATTAAATTGTCCAACAGGTTTCTTCACTACATTCTAAGACAGAAATTGAAAAAATTCAAGCTAGGATTAGACTATCTGACTTGCTAGACTTTGCAGAAAATAAAAACAACTAACTACACGCTCACAGGCTGAGCTTTATTTTAGACTTCCTACCTACCCTACTCTAACTAGAAATCTCTGATGTACTAGGTAATACAATAATTCCAATGCAGCCAGTCAAGCAATAACAAAAAAGGATATGAGCACTGGCTGCCTGTCAAAGATAACCACAGGGTGCTCTGCGTGTGGTTCTTCAACATTGAGGTCACCATCAATAGTGACCATTCCTGATGAATTTTTCTCTTACAAAGGATTGATGCTTGAGTAACTGAGCCAATCAGGGCCTCCATGTACTCTGCCACAGGATCAACAAAAACATGATGTAAAATTTTTTCCTCAAAACCTCCCATGACTGGTAGGCTGTCTGCATCCTGGACAGTTTCAGTTGCCGCATCTGTAGCGAGGCCTTCGTAATCACACTCCTTCTTTTCCTGGTTGGGAGTATTTGGCAGGTAAGTATCAACCAGACATACCTCCTCCTGATCAAGACAAATATGTCTGTGGTAAAGGAGATCTACCTCATCTTCACTGCAGCCTGAGCTAGAGGGCTTATTATATTTGTCAGTGTTGTCCTCTAGTAATGCAGGCTGGTCCTGCTGGAACTCTGTGAAAAAATTAACATATTCTTGAGCGGGGGCTTCTCTGATTACTGCGAAACCCCTTGGGAGAAGCTCCGGGACAGTAGTCATCAAGATCTTCTTCAATTCTTTCTTCCTCGTCCTACGCGGCGAAAAGACGGCGGCTTCGAATCTTCACAGGAAAATATAAGCGATGTTCGGTTATAATCCCAGATAGAAGATTAAATGAATCTTTGTCTGCTATCATGCTTTACGCGCTTTCTCCATTAGTATCATAGATAGCACGCATTGACTCATTGTTTTCTTGAAGTTGATGGTCATGATCTTCCTCCCATGAATCTGCGAAACTGACCTATGACTCATTTTCCCTTTGGAAAAATCATCAACAAACAAATAATCATCGGATGAATCCCTTAATTATACATGTCACCATCAAATCTTCGGGACTCTCGGCCAGTCTTTCTTCAAAATAGTCTGCAAGTTCATTTTCTGATTCAAGCTCTAGTTCATCATGCATGCTTGGCATGCAACTTCTCTCTTGCAGTGATCTGGTTTTTATTTCTTGAGGACAAGGTGTAGGTCTCTTCCAATCATCCTCTCTGGTTTCAGCCTCATATTCTTGTTCTTTTACTTTCAGCAAGGAGCTGGCAATCTCTATCAGTCTTTCTAGCTTGTTCTCTAAAGAGATCCGCGCTATTTGCTCTGTTCGGTCCTTCCTTGCTGCTTGTAATCTTTCCTCCCTGCACTGTACGTTGTATTCGATAGTGACTGCTATATCCTGCATTTCCTCCAGGCTCGAAGGCTCTCTTTGCCTTATATGGAACTCCACCTCGGGGTCAAAAGAACTTGGATAGTGCAATAAAGCCCATCCCAAAGGTGGTTTTATATCAGAAGGCATTGCATCATATACCTTATTAAACCTGGCTGCCTTTTCAAATTTTGATATTCTACTAGGATGAGGCGAGCATTCTTTGGGGCTGCCCATCTGTCAAGGAAAACTTGAGAAAATTGATGAAAGCTGAAAATGCTTGCCACTGGAAGGCCTTTGAGCCAATTCTTGACCTTTCCTTGCAATGACAAGGCAAACATTCTAATGCATACATCATCTTCTTCCATTTCATACAAGTCAAGTAAATCCTCAAGGTTTTGAACATGTTCTTCAGCAGTGGCTCCTTTATTTTCTCCATCAAAATGAGGCAGTTGGTTTATAAGTTTTGAAGGGAGGGGTTGGAAGATAAGAGGTAAAACCAGAGGCTTATATCTTTCTATGACCTTTGTAGGTGCAGGTGGTGTCAAAATGGGCTCATGGCTACCTGAGGCTTCATTAGGGGTACGGGATACAACATGAGCTTCTTGTTCCACCAGGTTCTTCACAGGAGTATAGGTCTTCTCGTGGTCTGAAGACTGAGGCCTGAGACCCTTCCCATACTCATTGTGGGTCTTGTATTTGTGCACTTGATTGGGCTTAAAGTAGGACAGAACATAGTGGTAGACAAGAACAATGAATTCTTTAAACCAAATCCAGCCCGTATGTTCTACCCTTCCATGAGGTCTGGCCATATTTCAGGTTCTTCCTCCAGTGGAGTCTTTGAGGATTAGGGAGTGTGGAGTCACAAGGTGGATGATTATGAATATTTGAAGCAGGGTGCCATCCACCATCAGCAATGAAAAGCTAATCTAACCAGAGATCTTGGGTCTTTGAGTGCCTAAGAATGTTTAAGGTGAAATGCACTCAAATTCCCCAGCGGAGTCGCCATTATGTTGAGATTCCCATGTTTTGGCCAAATTGGCAAGACCAAAAGATGAGACAACATCAGAACCACTTTTGGGCCCTAGGATCTAGCCCTCCTCGACCTGGAGAGGGATCTCTCCAACCAGAGCAAAGAATGATATATCTTGAAGCTCAAAAACGAGGTTAGGCTAGTTACGAAGTACAAAGGGGGGTTTTAAATAATTTGGTTGGTTGGTTGTTGGGTTGGTCATGAGATCATGGACTGGGAAAGCAATGGGAGAAAAGGAACAAAATAGCAGGATGCTTCGGCAAAGAGGATAGGCCAAGACAGTGCCATCCATTGGGCTATGGAGTCATGAAAGGAAATTACATGCAACAACTAGCCAAGGCTTCCAAAGGGCAAGTCATTTATACTAGAGGATCTTTTAGATAGATGATGGGATGGAACATTAAGGAGAGAAGGTGAAAGAAGGAGAGACAACCAAATTTCTATCTATAGATCAGGTCAGAGGTCATTTAACTCCAGACCTGCTTGGACATACTCTAAGGCAGCTCTTAAAGAGGGACAAAGGGGCTGCTTATAGATCAGACCAGAGGTCATCTAACTTCAGATCTGCTTTAGCAACTCCGAAGGAAAACAGAGATAAGATTAACAAATAAATCTCCAAGCATGAAACCCCAAGTTCATACATCAGCCAACAGGCAATAACATCCACTGTACTGGTTAAACTACATGAATTCACTCTTAGATAACACATAAAGTAGAAAACATTAAAGGTAGGGAGAGCAGGAAACATAGGGCACCTAACAAGGGTGAATCCTATGTTATACTTATGTTTCCTACCAGGAGAACATGAAACAACATGAAAATATAATAAACAAAGTTGAGAAAAACATCAGCAATAGTAATAGACCAGGATCCTGTGAAATGTGCTTTGATTAATTGATGCAAAACCAGTCATGTACACTGAGCTCAATGGCTAATACAGTCCAGACTTTCTCCTCCCAACCTATTACATACAACTACTCTGCTACTCCCTCCCACGACTATTCTAATAGTCAAGAATGAATCCCTCTAACAGCAACTGCCACAGCAAGGCAGCAACAACCACCCTTACATTATCTTCTTGGGGATTCTTATAGAAGGAGAGACAAAAGCAGGAGTAGACACAAATTAAATGAGTCTCATTAAGACAAAATGGTGGAGGAGGCCGAGCCCATTCTCCTTAATGGCGTTGTGTTGTACTCCGTAGACTATTTTGGAGATCTCTGTCAGGTTGAGATTGACCTCTGATATGTTATTCAAGTCCTTATCGCGTCTGGAGCTCTCTACTGCCTTCTGGAATAAATGAACTGGCTGAAAGATATGCAGGGCCGCCCCATACCTCCATAACTGCTGCCTGACTGTCTTAAATGGGCTTTAGTCGGTGTAATTAATCGTTTCAGGGCTCGAGGAGGCATGGAGATTTCTTGTAGGAAGGTGTACGTTTGGATAAGAGTACCCTGCTGTTATTAAACACAGATAAGACTTTAACAATGTGCTTGGATCTTCGAACTGCGCATTTTCCTTTGAATGCAGGATTATAATTGTTAATCTTCAATTAACCAGCTTGAATCCCTCAAATCCATCTCTGTTGTTTCGTTTGGCCGCTGAAATGGCCTCTCTGTGCTAACTGAACAGTCAAATAAAACTATTACAAACTCAGGCAGTGGTGATGGAGAAATGCTTTGGAGGCCCGTGGTGGAAAGGCAGTGGCGACTGTGGAAACGGCGAACACATGGAACAATGGTGGAGAATGCCTTTAGTGTTAAACACTAAGGTTTAACCGTTGGCCGAGCTACAAAGGGGAAAGGTCAAACACATGAAATGCATTCGAAATGGCGGGACCCGGTCATGGTGGAGGGCGATTCATTAAAATTTAATGTAAAATGCAAAGGTTTAACTAACGGAGGAAATACAAAGGAAATGAACAAAATGCAATGAGGGGGGCCGTGGATGTGGGACCCGAGGGTCTGATCGCAAAATCGCAAATGGAGAAAGTGCGACGGCAGAAATCAGTACCAAACAGAAAACTGTGCTTTGCGCTCTGCGATGGAGCGGAAATGCGATGGGGAAAATGCAATCGGCGGAAAGTGCGACAGGCGATCGCATCGCAAATATTTGCGACGCGATCAGATCGCATCGCAAATATTTGCGATGGATCAATCGAATACATATAATGAAACTGCGATATGCGATAAGTGCGATCTGCGATGAGCACCTTAAGAGGCAGCGCTCAGTCACAGCGCTCAGTTACGTGGGGACGGGGCTGGCGGAAAGGGGCTAAGCCTTAGTATAAGGTCGGAAGTGGGTTTGGCCCATTCCAATGTGATTTAAAGGTTAGAAAGGGGAACGATAGAGGGATAAGGGTAAATTAGCCCAAAGGAGGGATATGGGTGGAATTCAAAGGGAATTTTGGGGGAATTTGAAGGGTAATGAAGGGAAATAGAAGGGGAAACAAGGGGGATAAAAATAGGAGCTAAGAGGGGGGTGAAATAAGAGGAGAAAGGGGCTTTTAGGCATTTCTTCACAAACAGAGAGGCTTTATAATAGGAAAAAGGCCTGAGGCTTACGAGGATGATGTGTTTTCGGGGGAAATGGAAGTGTCGAAGACTCGAAACATCTTAGCCCCCTATTTTTGTACGAAAAGTTTTTATGGGGGAGCTAACACCGCCTTCCCTATAGCATCAAACCCTTCACGGATGAGGTATTATGTGACGTTGCTCCTATTGATGTTTCTGATGTATTATTAGGACAACCATACTTGTGGAAGCGTCATGCTGTGTATGAGTCTCGACCTCGCGCTGTTATTGTTACTTTGGGAAATAAGTTGTACAGGATACCAGAGGTACCACCTCCTGCCGCTATCTCTTTGGTTACTGCAAAAAAATGTAGTAAGCTCATTTCCCAAACCAGGAAATTCGTTTTCCTGATGATCCGCCCCCAGGGCAAGAAGAAGACTGTGGCCACGACCTCCAGACAGGGCTCCTCTACACAACAAAAACAAATGGATAAGGTTGTGGAGGAGTACGGGGACATATTCACCTCACCCACAGGGGTTCCTCTGCACTGTCAGGTCAAGCACCCGATTGATCTGACCCCCGGTGCGCCGCTACCTAATGGACCGATCTATCGGCGCTCTGTTCTGGAGAATGATGAAATCAAGAGACAGATTCAGGAGTTGTTGTAGAAAGGTCACATCAGACCAAGTTCATCGCCCTGTGGGAGCCCGATCGTGTTGGTACAGAAGAAGGATGGGACGTGGAGACTCTGTATTGACTATCGGGCGCTGAACAAGATCATTGTCCGGAATAGGTACCCAATCCCACGGATTGATGACTTTCTGGACCAACTCAAAGGTGCAAAATATTTCAGCAAGATCGACCTGAAGTCTGGGTATCACCAGGTACCAATTGAACCCTCCGATGTGTGGAAGAATGCCTTCAAAGCCAAGGAAGGCCTTTTCGAATGGCTGGTCATGCCTTTCGGGTTGACGAATGCTCCCGCCACCTTCATGAGGATGATGGATGACATCTTGCGTCCATTCACCAACTCATTTGTAGTGGTGTACTTGGATGATATTCTGATCTTCAACCAGACTTGGGAAGAGCACCTTCACCACATCCGACAAGTCCTCCAAACACTGTGGCAACACAAGTTGTGTGCCAATTTGGAGAAGTGCACTTTTGGCATGACCCAGGTTCAATATCTGGGATACATTATTGATGAAAGGGGGGTGCATGTGGATCCAACCAAGATCCAAGTCATTCGGGATTGGCCAGCCCCAACCACCCTAATAGAGCTTCGCAGCTTTTTGGTTATTTCTAATTTCTACCGTAGGTTCGTGTTGGGATTCTCTCATATCACTTGGCCTTTCAGTCAATTCATCAAGGAAGGAGCGAAAGAAAAATTATGTTGGTTTAAATCTCAGCAGAAGGCGTTCGTAGAATTGAAACATCGCCTCTTTTCGGCCCCAGTGCTCACATTACCAGACTTGCAACAACCATTTGAGATTAATATAGATGCCTCTGACTATGCTATTAGGGAATTTCTTACTCAGCAGGGGCATCCAGTGGCATATCACAGTGAGACATTTTTTGACACAGTTCGAAAGTATCCCACTTATGACAAAGAAATGTATTCCATTGTGCACGCTTGTCGACAATGGAAGCCTTACATTTCGGGGAAGGAGACAATAATCCGCACGGACCACCGGCCCCTGCAGTTCAAACAGACACAAGGGAAGTTGTAGAATGATCGCCATCAGAAGTGGTCCACATATCTGCAACAATTTCATTTTAACATCAAGTACAAGAAGGGTAGCACCAATAATGTTGTAGACTGCCTCAGCTGACCACCGATCATGGTCATAACCACTTTTCTCAACTCTTGTGGGCTTGAGACCTCTGATTGGCCACTTCTCTACAAGAGCGATCTGAAATATAGCTACACATACAAGGTACTCTTGGGGGGTATGCAGGTTCCAAATTTTCACCTCCAAGATGCACTATTATGTCACTTGGGACACCTTTGTGTTCCTTCAAGCGAGTGTGCCAAGATGTTATGGGAAGCACACTACATTCGAGTTGTTAGCCATTTTGGGGTCGAGAAAACAATGGTATTACTGCAGAAGTATTTCTATTGATAAAAAATTTGACAGGATGTCAGGAAGTACATTAGATTCTACACTACTTGTGCCATTGCCAAACTGACCATCAAGAAGCAAGGGCTCTATACTCCACTACTGTAATGTTCCCAAATTTGCACATAGCAATTTGGATCATTAGATTTTGCTACTTTCACCTAGGAGAGGAATAAATGGGTAAGGGAGCCCATGAACAATAAAAATATGAATAATTTACACCTTAAGAATGAATGGGATCACTTCAGGAGCTGAACTTTACACTTACAAGTGTGAACATGGGAAAAATAGATGAGGACATGTCAAGTTTGACTAAGTCAACATGCATTCTTGAGGAGGAAGAGATCACCTAAGAAAACCGGTTCAATGTGAACACGGATCAGCCTAAGACACATATATAAACTAGATTGAATATCCATAGTGTGAAAAGAGGCATTGGATGTGGATTATTTGACCAAGTCAATAGCGCAGCCACAAGAGGAGGGAAGCAAGCTAGGGAAGCACAATTTTAAAAGAGGAAGCTTCTTGAAGAAGTCACCTCAACGTTGTGTGGGGTCCGAGGTGAGGAGGCTCAAAAAAGATAAAATGAAGGCATAGCATCAAATGGAATTCATTCATGTATTCAGATATTTTGGTCTAGAGACCAATTGCATACTTCAGTTGTTTAGCCGAAGTTGCTGCACTGCTTAGTGCAAGGAATTCCTGTGCAGGAATTCCACCCTCTCTTAAGATCAGCTTGCTTAAGGGATCAAAGGGGAGTGATCTGAGATTAATTTTAGTATTTGGATTGAGGAAATTCCTTCACATTCAGCCACAATGAATTATACTTCAGAAAACTGCGTCCTTGATGCAGGGGCAGCAGCAGCAGTGTTGCACCCTTTGATTTTGTGCTCATCTTGTAAAAGCAGGTGCTTATTTCCCTCCAGAAGTTTGTTAGAGAGGCCTTTGGCCATATTTCTGTATTATTCAGCTATTTCATGTCATATTCAGCCATTTATAATACATATATGTAGTAAATGTGTTATTTCTACAGTGTTGCTTGTTATTCATGCATTTTGCCGGAAACCTTTGCCGGGAGTCTTGTTTCACTGTATAAGCTTGTAAATATATTTTTCTCTATTGTTTGATAAATATAAGTTGCATATCAGCCTTAATTTATCATTTTTTTTAGAAACCCTCATGGGAATTACACTCTCACTATATTTAGAAATTTCTTTTTAGTAAAGTAATGGGAAATCAGTGTTTTCTAGCCTAGTCGGGAAAGGAGGAGTTATTTAATATAGCTAGGAGCATTATTTTGAGCCAAAATTCGGAGCATAGTTCCCTCATGACCTAAGCTATCATATCCATCCATTTCCCCTCCTTAATTTTACGCTCATTTCTGAAAATAACCTTTTTAGAGCATAAAATCCCTTTTTTCCCCACTTTCCGGATCATGAAACGCAGTAATAGTTACTGTTGTAGATAAAAATTATGTATATGTATTTATTATGCATATTTTAAAATTTTTCATCATAACAAGACTGTTATATAGCTTATGCATTATAGAGTTTCAGATTTGGAACATTACAGTGGTATCGGAGTTGTCATCTTGGCTCAGCCTGTGGATTTCAGATCCAATCAGAAAATAAGAAGAAGAGGAGAAAAAAATGATGGAGAGTATGAGCTTACTCTCATCCATTTTCAGATCCAAGAATAAAGAAGAAGATAAATGCATTGAAACTCCAAGAGGGTTTTAAGGAGGAGAGAGTTGCAGTGAGACTTCTAGGAGGTTTCAAGAAGCAGAAGTAGATGCATGCACCTCCTGTTCTTTCAAAGGAATTGAAGAGCAAGGAGACCACTTAGAGCACAAAATTCTGAGTGGGTATTTGGAAAAATACAAGTGCCAACCTAGGGCTTTCAAAGAGACCCTAGATTTTCCTCATTTTATTCAACTGAGAGAAGAAAAAAGATCTTGCAGCAAAGAAGAGATCAAAGGCAATAGATTCCAGTTGTCTAAATTTTATGGGTCAACTACAGCAAGAGCTTGGGCAAGAAATCTTGAGGAATTCTTCATACTTCATCTAGTGGAAGAGAGGGAGGCAACAGAAGTTGCACTGCTGCACCTGGAGGGTGAATCCAATGCTTGGCGGTGCAGTCACTTAAACCACACAAGGGCGACTTCTTTTTCTGAGTTCACTCAAGAGCTGATCAGGACCTTTGATGATGAAATATCAGAGGAAAGAAGACCCACACCACCATGGGAGGAGGCAAGTACCAATGCTTCCATAGCCTTGAGAGAGCAGCCTTCTACATCAGCAGTTGGATCAGCCAGCACATTGAAGAGAGGACCTCTTGCAGCCATAGAATATGTCCCAAATACTCACAGAGGTATGCATAAATTTCCATGTCTTAAAATTTCATAAAATTTTATGGAAAGGGTTGGAGATTTTTTTTCATATGGCCCAGGATCAAATGATATTGGTGAGATAAAGCAGCAGGATTGCACTGCATTGTGCAAGATTGAAGGGTTCAAGGGAGATTTGAACCATCAACCTCATGTATCACTAATGATTTACACACAACCCTTGAGGTTGGAGTGTGAATTCTTGGAGGATGGAGTGAACCTTGCTTCGAAAAAATTCATGCAGAAGAAAAATGAGATAGCCAAAACACCGTGGAGAAGGGTTACAATGTCAAGAAGTTGCAGCAAGGAGGCTTTACCTTCAAGACATTTGAATCCTTATGGGTTCAAAATGATCATCGGTGAGAGACCTTCTCTAGGAGGTCTCCAAGGAGTTGCATTTTAGCTTTCCATGAAATGCAATAGGGAAAATCTAATATGGGAGGATGGTAATCTTCTTTGGGGGAGTACCAAGGTGGAGAATAGTAGGAGGCATCCATCGGTGGATGAGAGGATGTGGATAGAGAGCAAGGAGCTCGAGAGCTACTTGCAAATATATGATACTGGGCAGCAGGAGGCAATATTGCGTTGGCTACTCTTGAGAGAGTTTGGCCATCATGCAACATATCCTTCTTCTAAGGGTATGAGGAAGGAATATTGGCATGATACTTTCATCATGGGGCGGCAAGGAGGGTGGATTCATCATGGTGATGAGATCATTATGTTCTCACCACATCGGTTGTATGATGGAGGTATGGTGAGGCAGCAAAGTCATTTGTTCCTTTGGAGGATTGGGAGAGAGCAAGGGCAGATTTTCTCTCACACTTGGCATGATGCTGCAGGAGTAAGGGATGGCACTATCATATTGCAAAGAGAAGCCCCTCCATCTTGGGAGGATCTCTACATGTAAAGCATAATTTTGGGAAGAGTCTTTGACACAAATCTATGTCAAAGAATTGAGCTTTGAGATGACAGTAGCCCTACTCCAAAGGCAAGCAGCGCTGTCACTTAGGAGCTTGGATTTCTTGCTAAAGTGTTCCCAATATCACTTCACAAGTAATTCACCATGGAAGCATGTAGAATATGGGCATGAGAAAGTAATGGATGAGAGTATCCCTTACTATGTTTTGACCTTCTTAGCTTGGATTCACATGCACAAGGAGAAATATCTACATGCAGCATTTGTGGACTTTCCTTCCATGCATTTTTATGCATACCATCCCTCAATGGAGGAGTTCAGTTGGGAGGGAATTCAATTGAATTTATATTAGCATATGGAGAGATTCATAGCCTGGAAGATGAAGAAAACATTGGCACAACCACTTCCCTACTCACTTGCAGTAAGGGAGAATTTTCACTTGAGCCATTTCAGCTCAATTATTGAAGTACATGATGGAGGAGGTCAGATTTTGATTTGTATTTTACACTTCCTTGTCTATATGAGCAGCATATCATACCAAGAAGGTTCTTTCCTTTTTTCATATTATATTTTTATGTACTTGAGGCCACTTGCACCGTTTATGATGGCCATTATATTTGTGGATTGTAGGGGAAATCCACACAGTTTTCGGTGTGCATCATTGGCACCAAATTATGCTTTCATGATTTAATTTTTTAAAATGAATGTGACAGCAAAGGAGTGGCTAAAAATACACTTGTTGCATTATGTATTGAGGCAGACAAATAATTCCCTGCGTTGGTTCCATGTTCGGGACTATGTTCTACCTCCTTGTTTTCATATGTTTATGCTTCCATATTATGCTGCTAAAACATTGATTGTAGGAAGCACCTTTGGAGGAGGGGCACAAGAGTTGAAGAGGCCCAGTGAAAATATAATTCTTCACATTGCAAAGGCTTCATATTTCATAAAGAATAATGGGCAAACCTTGGTTGCAATACTATACATCTTACCTTCAAATGAGAGGACTCACTTGGGAGGTTTGAGTTCTTTGGGGAGACACCTCATGGGTGTTGGATTTGATGGGGTGGCTTGGGTATTCCTTGGAGACTATTATATTTCAGCCATATATCAGCAGCAGCCCCATATATATCATAAGTGGATAGGAAAGCAACAAGAGATGTACATTTTGACTCCACACAGTTAGCCATGTAGCCCACTTTCTTTGCAGGAGCTTAAGGTGGAAGAGATTCTTCATGAGTTGCCATCCTAGAAGGTGACTCATCTTGTTTGGTTGATAGTTTTGGGAGGAAGAGAATCAAAGGGGGATGATGAATCCAAATTTAAATCAGCCCTAATGCTTCAACAGGACCTTCAAACAGCGCATCGTTGCTTCCATAGATGTTTCATGGTCACAAATGTTAGCTATTTAAATGGCTTACACACTTGGGAGGAGAAACTTGGAGATATATTGATGACACAGCACCTTGATCCTTGGGAGACTTCATCTTATGAGGGTGCTATAGGGGAGAAGAGGATTCTCTTCATTCCTATCCTTACAGTTGCTTGAGGACAAGCAACATTTTGGACGGGAGGACTGTAATGTTCCCAAATTTTCACATAGCAATTTGGAACATTAGATTTTTCTACTTTCACCTAGGAGAGGAATAAATGGGTAAGGGAGCCCATGAAAAATAAAAATATGAATAATTTACACCGTAATAAGGAATGGGATCACTTTAGGAGCTGAAATTTACACTTACAAGTGTGAACATGAGAAAAATAGATGAGGACATAGTCAAGTTTGACTAAGTCAACATGCATTCTTGAGGAGGAAGAGATCACCTAAGAAAACTAGCTCAATGTGAACAAGGATAAGCCTAAGACACATATATAAACTAGATTGAAGATCCCTAGTGTGAAAAGAGGCATTGGAGGTGGATTATTTGACCAAGTCAACACGCAGCCACAAGAGGAGGGAAGCAAGCTAGGGCAGCGTAGTTTTGAAAGAGGAAGCTTCATGAAGAAGTCACCTCAACGTTGTGTGGGGTCCGGGGTGAAGAGGCTGAACAAAGATAAAAGGAAGGAATAGCATCAAAGTGAATTCATTCATGTATTCAGATATTTTTTTCTAGAGACCAATTGCATACTTCAGCTGTTTAGCCGGAGTTGTTGCACTGCTTAGTGCAAGGAATTCCTGTACAGGAATTCCATCCTCTCTTGAGATCAGCTTTCTTAAGGGATCAAAGGGGAGTGATCTGAGCTTATTTTTAGTATTTGGATTGAGTTCATTCCTTCACATTTAGCCACAGCGCAGTCCACCTCAGAAAACTGCATCCTTGGTGCAGGGGCAGCAGCAGCAGTGTTGCACCTTTTGATTTTGTGCTCATCTTGTAAGCGGAGGTGCTTATTTCCCTCTGAGAGATTGTTAGAGAGGCCTTTGGCCAAATTTCTTTATTATTCATATATTTCATGTCATTTTAAGCCATGTATAATATAGAGTTGCAGTAACTGCGTTATTTCTGCAGTGCTACTTGTTATTCATGCATTTTGCCGGAAACCTTTGCCGGGAGTCTTGTTTTACTGTATAAGATTGTAAATATTTGTTTCTCTATTGTTTGATCAATATAAGTTGCATATTAGTATTCTTTTATCATTTTCTGTAGAAAAATTCATCAGAATTATGCTCTCACTGTATTCAGAAATTTATGTTTAGTAAAGTAATGGGAAATCAGTGTTTTCTAGCCTAATCAGGAAAGGAGGAGTTGTTTAATAAAGCTAGGAGCATTATTTTGAGCTGAAATTAGGATCATAGGTCCCTCATGACATAAGCTATCATATCCAGCCATTTCCCCTACTTACATTTACGCTCATTTCTGAAAATAACCATTTTAGCGCATAAAATCCCCTTTTTCCCCACTTTTCGGATCATGAAACGCAGTACCAGTTTCTGTTGTAGCTAAAAATGATGTCTATATATTTATTATGCATATTTTAAACTTATTCATGTTGAAAATACTGAGAGGGGGGGTGAATTAGTATTCCTTTCAATTAGAGCATTAGTTAATCTTCAATTATTATCAATGTTTGTACAATGATAACAGCAAACAAGAGGAACACAAATGCACATAGTTTTTAAGGTGGAAACCCACTCTGGGACAAAAACCACCTAATTATTTTCTAATAATTCTTTAATATTCAACTCCAATTGAAAATAAAGCTCCAACTTCCTAGAATCTAGAAAAGAATTCTTCTCCAGTTCCCACTGGATGGATGCTCCAATGCCCGAGATTCTTCAGTAGTCAACGAAATGGATGCCCCAACACCCAATGAGCTACAACTCACCTTAGCACCACCCTACCACCCTATAGAAGAATAAAAGAAGAATGGACTCCCGTACCAGGGAAAATGGTCCACTTTACAATGATATAGAATGATGTAGAAGAAGAAGATATACTAGACCATAACCCCAACTTTGACACAACCACCTAATGATGATCCTAGACCTCCCAAAACTGCCTATTCAACCCTTGGCAGATAGATACTAGTACAATTTGTACAATAATGTATTTACAATGACTAAGTACAATGATACCTTTACAATGATTATATGTAGTGCTACCCACTTGAAGACTTCATATGATGAAATTATTGCTGCTGTTATGCACCTTGGTTGTTGCTCTTGTCATGCTACCCTCTGCTGCACCTTTCTTTGCTTTTCTGCCATAGAAAATTTGGTCCTTTGCAACCCTTGACAACACATGATCTAGGTTTTTCTTGCCTTCTAGGAGCTCAATATTGAATCTGGTTTATCTCTGTTATTTCAGATCTTCAATATCTGATTTTTAGTCCTATAGTAGTCCTTTGAGTCATATTTCCAATGCCATAGGTCTGACCCAATTTGGATTCTTCAAGAGAGATTTATACCCAATCTCTCACAATGCCCTAATTATGGACTGTTTCAGTAGAGCGCAATTGTACGGAATGCCACATATCACTGTTTCTTAATTTGGCTCTAAAATTGATAGAGCGAAAAGAAAATACTATGAACTATCTACCACTTTTTACATAATTCCAATCCAATACTCAGAGAGAGAGTTATGATTATTTTACCAAGGTCACTTCTTTGAGATGAATTTCAGGAGCCTGCAAAAACCCCGACTTCCAAAGATCATATCTCCAAAAATGTTACGCACCTTGATCTGAAATTTTTACTGCAGCTTCCTCGGGATTTCAGCTTCGTCTCATAAAAATTTCAGCTTCTGAACCTTCGAAGAAAAAATTTAGAGCGAAAATTCCACGATGACCTATTTTAGATGGCCGAATCCCTTGCATAAGGAGGAAATGAAGATCACAATTTATATGAATGCTTAAGTTGAGAGGGGCTTCAAAAAGTGAACGTGGGAGGGATTTTAGGAGCTTAAAAAATATTAATTATGACTTTTCAATGACCCATGCCCCAACCCCATGGGATTTTAGCCCACTAACTGGGGTTACAAACTTCAAACATGAATATTTCTCAAACCGTGAAGAATTACATGGTGTGCCATATATCAACGAAAACATCTCAACAAGTAGAAACCGTCAAAAGCATTATCGACCTAGAATATATTAATTTGGTAGGTCAAAATTCCCATGCAATATTGTGTTAGCCCCTGGTGCTGCTTGGGTTGACATCAATGACAACCGCTGATCAACAATCTCCCCCTTTGGTATTGATGGCAACACAAGTACTCCCCCTGTGATCATGACACCTCTTCCTACAACATTCTCTCCCCCTTTGACATCAATGGAAAAGGGTAACTCCCCCTGAAACACGACCATCCTGCGGACCTGTACACACTTCCACTCGTGCTGACACACAACCGTCTTGCAGACCTATACACACTTACACTCCCCCTTTATACTCTGAAAAAGGAAAATCTAATAAGAACTTGGGAGAATCCCAAGCTTCTAGCGAAGATATTCCAATGCTGGTGAATATTTAATATGTGATTCTTTTGGTACTACTTGGAATCTTGCTACTTGTCCAAATGCTTGCATAACATCTGGTTGGGAGGTTGTTACATATAAAAGACTACTAATCATAGATCTGTACAACCTTTGATCCACATCCTTAGATGAGTCGTCTATGCTCAATTTGCAACCTGTTACCATTGGAGTAAGGATGGGTTTGCAATCTTCCATTTTAAATTTCTTGAGCATTTCCTTGATGTACTTGGCTTGAAATATAAATATTCCTTTCTCTTTTTGAGATATTTGAAGCCCTAAGAAGTATGTCAGCTCACCAATTAAAGACATATCGAAATCACTTTGCACCTTTGTAGCAAACTTCTTACTTAGTCGATCATCATTGTTACCAATTATTGTATCATCCTCTTTAGCTATTAGACATGAATTATTTGCTTCATCCAGAACATATATGTCATTTGGAGCTCGACTTGATGTAGCCACAATTTCACCTTACACGCCCTTCCTAATTTCACATTTCGTGGAGTTGAATAGTATTGTGTGTCCTTGATCACACATTTGTCCAACACTGAGCAGATTGTGATTCATGTTTTCAACCAATAGAACATTATTGGCTAGAGAATATTTTCTTCCGAGAGTGACAGTACCTAATCCTATAACATTTGAAGATCCATCATTTCCAAAGGACACGGTTCCATCCTTCTTCTCTTTCAGAGATACAAATTTATTTCTATCTCAAGTCATATGTGTTGAGCAACCGCTATCAACATACCACACATCTTTGTTCTTTTGAGCCTTGAGAGCGAGAGCACAATTATCATTCTTCTTCTTCTTCCATGTTCATTCATTCTGTGGATTCGAAGATTCTTCTGGAGGATTTTCAAGTCTGCAGTATTTGGATATGTGTCCAAAGTTTCGACATTTGTAACATTCTATATTATTTCTTAAATGTTCAAATATATTGATGTTTCTGTTAGTCATCAGTATTTTTCATTTGTTGGTGATGACTAATTGTAACCGCCAAGTTTTCCAACAGCCGATCTAAAAATTTGTCAAAATTGCCAGCTGGGAAAACACCCATAAATTTTTTTTTCCCTCCTACCTTTAGTATGCCCATGATGAGATGAAACCTCATTATCAAATCCTACCTTGCCTCAGCCATACTAGTCTGCCCATCAGCTCTAAAAGGACAATCCAAATCTCTTCAAACAGTCTCCCCTAAGTTAGGAAGTGGCGCTTTAAGGCGTTTCTCCCTTGGCAAACTACCCAAGAGCCAAAAACCTCCATCTGCTACAAACCAGTCATAACAGACCTCCCACTCTACTAATAAAGTTGATTATAGCCCTAGGTTGCGCCACTAATACACCCTTAAGTCTCAGCAATAAATAGACCATAATCTCAAGCTGATTTTAGGTGTTTTATAGTGTTTGATGGATCTTTCAAGGACAGAAACATACCAGCATCTCAGAAGACAATTTTGAGCTCCACATGAGAAGACAACTGCTTCTCAAAGTGATCTTGAGCTTGAGATGCAGCTACAGAGCAAAGAGTTTTTCATCAAGCTCATGCGACCACATTCAAGGCCTGAAAGGAAAGTTAAAGGAAAAACAACACTGTCAAGGGGCTGACGATATGAAATGGCTAAGAACCTCCTTCATCTATAAGAAGAGGGTTTTGAGAGCGCCTCGTTCATCTATAAGCAGAGGGCGATGGCCAAAGTTTGACTTCAAGAGTTGCAACTAACAGTAAGACATATTTGTTTGTAATAAACAGTGAGATAGTGACTAGGGTTTTCTGAAGTAAAGTGATGATTGAAGGCAGGGTTTTTCAAAGTTTGTTTGTCTGCTATCATGTACAAGAGAAAACCTTTTCAAGCATGCTCATCAAACATTCTTCAGTAGATTAAGACAAAGGATTGAAAGTGCCTCCTTCATTCATAAGCAGAAGGCCAGGGCATTGACTGTTTTCAAGGTTTGATTGATCAAAGATGAGTGGTAAGAACAGTAAGGAATAGCTAAAACAGAGAAACAAGGTAAGAGACCAAGAATCAAAGCAGGGGTACCACTGCAATCCAATGGGTCAAAACTTGTTTCTTAACAAGGTCTCTTTCAAAAGACAATCTGCAGCTCAAAACAAAACCAAATTGAAGAGTGGTTGATGAGATGGGTCATTGCACAGGCAAAGGACAGGATAATGATTATGTTTCAAAGGACACTAATCTCCCTGCTCATAAGAGAATGCCTTCAAATAGATCATCACAGTAAGGCAAAGTACATTTGGTTTTCCAAAGAAAGTCTGCTCCTATAACAAAGGACCAAAGATACCTTGTTGGTATTTGTTGAGCAAAGGAAAGGTTTTAGAAAAGCGCCCTTCTTAGACAAAGGATTATTAAAACTAAGATCAATGCAACTGCATTTTTTCATCTACAGTCAAGCAGCACCTGCCATCTAATTCAATTTACACTGTAGACAAGACTATACTCATAGCATCCAGAGCAAAAATGTTAGTTTAGGTTGCAAAAGGAAGAAAGTGGCCTCCTTCAAAATGTCAAAGGCAAACCCATGCAACACAAAATATCCTCTACAGGTGTCCTCTTTTCAAATGAAAAAAACAAATAGGTGATGATGATGTTCATATTTTTTTCTCTTTCTATTCATAAATACTTTTTCCAACTGATCAAAAAGTGACAGCAAATGAACAATGCAAAGGACAGAGGTTAAGGAGCGCCCGGCAGTTTGTTTCAAAATTATTTTCTGACCAAAAAGATATGAAATTTACAAAAGTGAGAGAGGTTTTTGTCCCTCATAGGTTAAAGAAGAAAAAATTCCTTCATTTTCTACACAGGTATCATGGTTTGTGATAAATGTGAAAAACACAGATGTCACGGAAGAATTTCTGCACCAGGATTCATTATTTTGACCAATGATGGGAAATTCAGATTTTGAACAACCAAATGGACTCCAAATGAAAAAATTAAAATTTTTCTAGAAATTATACTTCCATATCTTTCCGACAAGCCATCTCAGACCAAATTCCGACAACAGGAAGGCATCCAAAAGTAGCCTGCAATAAACGCTATGTTTTTCTGCACCAGCATTCACCATTTTTTACCAGTGATGGGACAGTCAGTTTTTGAACACAAAAATGGACAAAAAATGAAAAAAATCAAGTATATTTGAAAATTATAATTCCATATCTTTCCAACGAGCCATCGCGGGCCCAATTCTGACACGGGGAAGGCATCCAAAAGTGGCTTACAAACAACACTATGCATTTCTGCACCAGGATTCACCAGTTTTGACCAGTGTTGGGAGAATGAATTTTTGAACAACCAAATGGAATCCAAATGAAAAAATTCAAGCTATTCTGGAAATTCGACTTCCAAAGCTTTCCAACGAGCCATCTCGCACCCAATTCCGACACCGGGAAGGCCTTCAATATGGGCTGCAAAGTTGCGCGACGCGTTTGAAAAGATGCGCGGCGCGTTTAGGGAGAAAGTTTCCAAAAGGATGTATTGATGCGCGGCGCGCCTGTAGCATCAGTAAAAAACTCACCAACAAACCTTCAAAAACTCATTCAAAGTGTCTCCAACTCTCAAGAAAATATTGGCATCATGTTTTGAGGTACTGTGTCTTGCTCCCCCGTAAATTCAAGATTGCTAGATGGTGTTTGGGGCAGAGGAAGTCTGGTTTGAAACGAGATATGTTAAGTGAATGTTTTGAAAGAGGGATAAGGTGCTTGATTTAAAATTTGAGTTTACAATAACTATGTTTGCCTAGCAGTAAGCTTTACCAAATGATGTTTTCCTATTAATGATTCAAAACCTCACAAACTTCCCTCAAACAATATTGGAAGAAGAAACATAGGGTTTTGAAAGGTGCAACTGTGGTCCTATGCTCAAAACAGCAGTGGTCATTATATGAGCATTTCTTGACCTTAAAAAGTCTCCTCCATATGTTAAAAATACAAAGGCAGTGTTGTCTCCTTTTTTACTCCATAAAACCAACTTTAAGTGTGTGAAGCTGTAGATCACCACTTGGAGGTATTATCAAAATCTGAGGTAGGAGAAGCAGTAGAGGTATAAAGAGGGCAGTATTTGGTTGTGGAGGAGTTGATGGTTGATTGAATGCTGCAGGGATCTGTCGCCTCATCCTATAACACAGTAACCTTTGACTGTGTAGATGCATTTTGTTGGATTGTGTAATGGTGTTGAATATACTTGTTGAAAAGAATACAAAGAAGAGAGTAGTGTTTTGAACTAAGAATATTGTTGTTCTGCATTTACCCAAAAAACAAGGCTATCCTATGTCCTCCAAAGTACTAAAAGCTGGATGATTTTACCATAAACTCAGAATATCATTTGATTATGTTGACAGTATGCTTATTATTGAAACTGCTTGTTGTTTGGCATACAAAAAGAGGACAGTGTTTTGAATAACAGGGATCTTACATCAAAGGAGACATTTTACACATCATTCAAAACCAATTTCATCTTGATCAAACAGTAAGTTGACAGGGAAGGCAGAGTTTTGTTTAAAAACACATTTCAATAACTTTTGAGGCAGTTTATTTTTTCAGAAGCGCATCCAAGTCAAGATGCCTCCCAAGCAATGATAGAAGGGTAATGGCTTGTTGAATATTTATAAAGGGCCAGGAGACAATTAAAGGGAAAGTGCACTTGTTTTTTCAAAAGAATTATCATAACAGAATGTGTGTAGAGGGTATTTAACAGGTCTGAAGGATTCTTTGAAAACATGATATCAAAGAACACCATGTCCAATCAAAGCCAAAAGAAGCAATGATCTCATAAAGGGAAGATGTTGATTAGAAAGGGTGTTCTTATCCATTTAAAGGGTGTTTGATTTAGTATTTTAAAATAACAAGTGACTTCATAAAAACAGTGTTAAGGAGGGTTAAGGTGTTGTTTAAAAATCATAGCTTGCAATAACTATGATTGCCCAACAGTGAGCATAGCCAAATTATGGGTTCCTAGTGATGTTTCAAATAACCTAACAAGCTGCCCTCAAACAGTTTTGAAAGGTGTAAGACAATGTCCAAAAGGAGAGACAAGGTTTTGAAAGGTGAAACAGTGGATCTATTCCCAAATATCAGCAATCATGATGTAAAGGTTTTTTTCTATTCAAAAGTTTCCTCTGTGTGTTAGAAAGAAAAAAACAGTATTTGCTTTTTCATCCCATGAAGCAGAGTCAGTAAGTGAAGTTATATTTTCGGTCTGGAGATATTGTCAAAATCTGTATGAGGGATAATGAACACAAGAGCAGTATGTTGATCGTGAGGAGTGGTTGATGTTGAATGACTACAGGGTTGTTTTTGTTCACACCAAAACTCAAGGAGCTTGTGACCTTGCACCGTCACAGTGACCCTTTGATTGTTTAACTTTTATTGACTATGTTTTTGTCCTTGATTTTACTTGTTCAGTGGCATACAAAGGGAAAAGCATTGTTTTGGAAAGACCAGAGATTTTTGTGTCAAAGGGAATCTCACACAACAATTGAAACCATTTCTACCTTATCAAAATAGTGATTGAAATCTGAGACAGATCTTTGTTTGAAGAAGGACATGAGCATGAAGAAAAAGATGAAGAACAACAAACTGATGATGAAGGGCAGCAGCAACACAGTGGTGATGAACAGCAACAAGAAGAGGAAGGGCAGCAGCTTGAACAACCTTATGGTAAAGAACAGAGTTAGGGCTTCTAGATTTTATCCATAAACAAACTTTAGTATATAAAGCTGTAAATTTCCAGTTGGAGGTACTGTCAAAGCCTGGTATGAGAAACAAAGAAGTATAAGGTGGGTTTGTTGATGGTGAGAAGTTTTACTGACTGACTGCTACAGGTCTTTTTGTGTTCGCATCAAAACATCAAAGGCCCTGTGACCTTATTCAAGCTCAGAAGATCATTTGACTGTGCATGTAATTTTGAATTGACTGTGTGCTTATTCTTAAGATTGTTTGTTGGTTGGCATACAAAGAGAAAGGGGCAGCCTTGTGAGACAGGGCAGCAGCATGAAGAACATCAGACTTATGATGAGGGTAAAACAGAGCAATAGGAGCAGCCACAACATGTTACACCTCAGCCATAGAAACCTCCTCAAGGACAGCAGTTTCAAGAAGAAAAATGAAGAAGGAAACCTTTAGGCTTGGAATTTTGGCCCGAGTTTCTAGACATATTCCTAAAAATCCTTGAGGGTCATACACACCAATTTTGGGCAAATTTTGACATACTTTGGTTTTTTGGCATTTTTGAGTTTTTGGTCAAAACTCATGAAATTCGCCATTTCAGTTTGGGGGATCGTCATAAGAGGAAAATGGTATCAATGGATGCCATAATTTTAGGAGCATACTCTCAGCGATTTTCAAGACATTTGGAGATCATTTTCTCCCCCAAAGTGGCGAAAAATGCTCGATTTTTGCACACTCTGCCCGGTCTATCAGCAAACTGTAATTTTTGGTTTTTTACACACAGGTTTAGTTTTGGAGGACTTCCAGGCATCAGATTGGGAAAATTTCAGTTTCTCCAAAAATTAGACGCTCAGAGCTTTCCAACAAGCTATCATGAGCCTCGTTTCCACATCGGGAAGGCTGCCAAATGTTGTCGTCAAGTCAGGGGACCTTTTTCTGATGTAAATTTTGAATATTTTTGTAATTTTTGAACCTTAAAAAACTGATATTTCCTCATGTGCGTTTAGCTATTTTTGCACATGAGAATTTGTGTAAAGTCAATTTAATTCCCTCTTTTAGAATTTTTTAGATATTTTATGGGATATTTTGTGCCTTGGGCTTTGCAAAGCCTCAAGGACAAATTTAGATATTTTGATTAGGCCAATAGGAAGGCAAGTTGAACCATGAGGTTTTCCTCACTTGAGCCTATATATTCCAAAGGCTTTCATTGTAAAAAAAGGCTGAAATTGATGAGAGAAGCAATATATGGTCATATAAGCTTTGGAAGAAATACTTGTCTTATGCTTTTGGATTGCCTCTTGGATGCTCTTGGATGAATGAAGAAGGATTGTTGTTGGATTCCATGACTTGGTAGAATGGTATAGTGTCTCTTGCTTTGTTGTTGTCTTCTAGTTTTCATTCATGAATACATGTTTCTTGCTTGCTATAGATTATTAGAGAACAAATTTGAGATATGCCCTTGGAGGCACCTCAAATTTTCTGTTTCTTCATAGCTTTCATGTTTTCCTCTTCCTTAGTTACATTAAAGAATTCTTAACTGCTCTTTAATAACTTGAGGATATTGTTGCTTGTTTCATTCATAGTTCTATGCATGCTAAGTATGATTTACGGTATGCCCTGCTTACCTATGGCTATTTATAGTTCCATCCATGAAAATTCTCTTTGACTGATTAGATTATCATTTTGTTTGAACCAAGGAGGCCTAGTTCCGATCTAGCCCTTTGCCTAAAACTATGCAAATCTTGTTGTTCAAAGTGCCGAATAACTTGAAGTACTGTATTTAGGTGTTCCGGCATAGTAAGTTAAGTTGTTTGTCCATCTTAAGTGTTTTCCCCAAAGTTTGATAGCCATTTCCAAAAGTTAGAGGGTCATATACTTCTATGCATGGCTTGAATGTTTATTTCTATATATTGATTAGCCTATAGTTACATTTTGCATGATTAATGGTTTGACCTACCATGTTTATGTCATCTATTGAACTAGTTATGCTGGAAACTCTTTGTGGTTCACAAAATTTATGTCCATTTACTCCATTTTTCCCAAAGATCCTTTCTACCTTAAATCAAATCGGCCCTTCAAACAGCCTTGTATCACCGTCTGATAGCTTTCTTGACCTTTTCGACCCCATAGCCCGATTGATCTAACATCTTTTTACCTATCTTATATCTTTGATCAGTTTCATCCCTCACAACTTAAAAAACAAAAACCAAAAAACTTACTTCATAACTAGCCTAAAATCAGAACACAATAAGCAAACACACAGATATCCTTTACACACATAGAGAGAGCCCTCTCTGAGTCCAGGAAGGCTAGGTCCTTGGGCTCCAAAGCTTGGTTTGATGTTACACTGTCATTTGGCTTGCCAATCAGCCAAATCAAGGGAACCTAACAGTTTCACTGAGCCCTGGGAGGTTCATATTTGACAGATCTCCTGGAATTTTATTCGTTCCTAGGGTACGTGTGAAATTCTACATCTTTATGACGAAATTTTCCACATGAATAACAGTAGCCATAAAAAATATGTTGGTACCTGGATGGAAATTTTCGTCGAGGAATTTTCTTCCAAGGTTGTTCTTGAGAATCTTATCCAATGAAGTCTACATGCATGTCAGATCTCATAGGTTCATTGTATTTTGTTGTAGAAGGTCCTGCTTCTTCTTCTTTGTAACCGATGCTAGTTTTTTCATTGTAAGATCGTTGATTGTTGATGAGTTCTTCCAATGCCCTTGAGCTGTTGGCATAGTTTTGGATAGTTTTTCCTTTCTTCACTTCCTCACGCAGCGAGACTACTTTGGCTTCTAATTCTTCCCTTTCTTGGTTGCTTTCTTCCAACTTCTTTTGAAGTGACTCTTCAATGCATTTGTGTTCTTCAACTTCAATTTTGAGACCTTGAACTTGTTCTTCAAGAGTTTTGGAATGGATCTTTTCCGCCTTGAGATCTTTTATAAGCTTGATTGCTTCCTCATAAAATTCATCTATGGTCCATCCTTCTTCTTCGTTGTTTGATACCTCTTGCTTAGTGTGCTTGGGTTTCTTGTGCTTGGCCATAAACAATACTCTCTCATTTGCTTCTTCTTCACTATCATTGTCTTTATCGGATGATGAGCTATCTTCTTTAGAGAGAAAGTTCCTTTTGGATCCTTTCTTGTTGAATTTCTTAAAGCCTTTGTTTCTTTTTGAGTTGCCATTGCTTTTGTTTGGACTCATTACAACTGAAACATATCAATGGAAGTTTACCTTCGAATTTTCCCTTACCAATTTGTAGTTTTCTCGTGAAGTAAGCATATACTTCATCTGAAAGACCTTCTTCATAATCTCCCTTTTCTTCACACTTGCAGGTGCATGTATTTTCAATTGAAGGTTGTTTATCCTTATTGGTTTTCTTAGATGCAATGAACGCAGTTTCTAGATGTGAAGTACCCTCTTCTTCATCAATTCTCATTTCATATGTTATGAGAACTCTATGTAATTCCTCTTTGCTGAGTTTGTCCAAATTTTCACTGTATTCTAAGACCGATACCTTTGGGTTGAATCTACCTGGTAAAATTCTAAGAATCTTCCGTATAATAGTCTTCTCGTCAACTGGCTCTCCCAATCCTTCTAGAGTATTGGTTATTTCATCAACGTATTGAAAGTATGCAGCAATGTTGCAATCTTCTTTCATTCTGAGTTGCTCAAATTTTTCTCTATAGATTTGAAGCTTTTCTTCTTTGACATTTGAGTCACCTACATATATATTCTAAAGCTTGTCCCATACATTTTTGGCGGTTTTACAACCCAACACCTTATGATAAGCAGATTCAATAAGTCCATTGATAATAATATTCTTTCCTTTTGCATCATTTACCAAATTTTTCTTACCTTTTTCATCCGCGGTTGATGTAAATCCATTTTGAACAGTGTCCCATACTTCGTAACCTTGCGCCAAGAGATAGACCTCCATTATTCCTTTCCAGAGTGCATATTTTAATTGAATATAGGTACACCATTCTTGGTATTCTCCATGACCTCCTTCCAGCTATTAAAATTCTATTGAAGGAACCAAGCTCCGATACCAATTGTTGGAAATACTGAGAGGGGGGGATGAATCAGTATTCCTTTTAATTAGAGCATTATTTAATATTCAATTATTATCAGTGTTTGTACAATGATAATAACAAACAAGACGAACAAAGATGCACACAGTTTTTAAGGTGGAAAGCCACTCCGGGACAAAAACCACGTAATGCTTTTCTAATAATTCTTTAATATTCAACGCCAATTGAAAATAAAGCTCCAACTTCCTAGAATCTAGAAAAGAATTCTTCTCCAGCTCGCACTGGATGGATGCTCCAATGCCTGAGATTCTTTAGTAATCAACTGAATAGATGCCCCAACACCCAATGAGCTACAACTCACCCTAGCACCACCCTACCACCCTATAAAGAATAAAAGAAGAATGGACTCCCGTACCAGGGAAAATGGTCCACTTTACAATGATATAGAATGATGTAGAAGAAGAAGATATACTAGACCATAACCCCAACTTTGACACAACCACCTAATGATGATCCTCGACCTACCAACACTACCTCTTCAACCCTTGGTAGATAGATACTAGTACAATTTGTACAATAATGTATTTACAATGACTAAGTATAATGATACCTTTACAATGATTATATGCAGTGTTGCCCACTTGAAGACTTCATATGATGAATTTCTTGCTGTTGTTATGCACCTTGGTTGTTGCTCTTGTCATGCTACCCTCTGCTGCACCTTCCTTTGCTTTTCTACCGCAGAAAATCTGGTCCTTTACAACCCTTGACAACACATGATCTATCTTTTTCTTGCCTTTTAGGCGCTCGATATTGAATCTGGTGTATCTATGTTATTTTAGATCCTCAATATATAATTTTCAGTCCTGTAGTATTCCTCTGAGTCATATTTCCAATGCCATAGGTCTGATCCAATTTGGATTCTTCAAGAGAGATTTATACCCAATATCTCACAATGCCCTAATTATGGATTGTTTCAGTAGAGTGCAATTTTACGGCGTGCCCCGTATCATTGTTTCTTAATTTGGCTCTGAAATTGATAGAAATAAAAGTACAGACTATGTGATATCCACCAATTTTTATGGAATTCCAATCCGATGCTTAGAGAGAGAGTTATGACGATTTTACCAAGGTCACTTCTTTGAGATGAATTTCAGGAGCCTGCAAAAACCCTGCCTTCCACAGATCATATCTCCAAGACTATTGAGCACCTGGATCTAAAATTTTTACTGCATCTTCCTTAGGATTTGGGCTTTGCCTCATAAATATTTCAACTTCTGAACCTTCTAAGAAAAAAAGTTAGAGCAAAAATTCCACAATGACCTGTTTCAGATGGCCGAATCCCTTGCATAAGGAGGAAATGAAGATCACAATTTATATGAATGCTTAAGTTGAGAGGGGCTTCCACAAGTGAACGTGGGAGGGATTTTAGGAGCTTAAAAAATATCAATTATGACTTTTCAATGACCCATGCCCCAACCCCATTGGGTTTTAGCCCACTAACTGGGGTTACAAACTTCAAACATGAATATCTCTCAAACCGTGAAGAATTACATGGTTTTCCATATATCAACGGAAACATCTCGATAAGTAGAAAACATCAAAATCATTATTGACCCAGAATATATTAATTTGGTAAGTCAAAATTCCCATGCAATATTTTTTTATCCCCTGGTGCTGCTTGGGTTGACATCAATGACAATCGCTGATCAACAATTCATCATAACAGGCCCGTTATACAGCTTATGCATTGTAGAGTTTCAGATTTGGAACATTACAGTGGTATCAGAGATACCATCTTGGCTCAGCCTGTGGATTTCAGATCCAATTAGAAAATAAGAAGAAGAGGAGAACAAAATGATGGAGAGGATGAGCTTACTCTCATCCATTTTTAGATCCAAGAAGAAAGAAGAAGAGAAATGCGTTGAAACTCCAAAAGGGTCTCAAGGAGGAGAGAGTTGCAATGAGACCTCTAGGAGGTTTCAAGAAGCAAAAGCAGATGCATGCACCTCCTTTTCTTGCAGAGGAATTGAAGAGCAGGGAGACCACTTAGAGCATGAAATTTTGAGTGGGTATTTGGAAAAATACAAGTGCCAACCTAGGGCTTTCAAAGAGACCCTAGATTTTCCTCAATTTATTCAACTGAGAGAAGAAAGAAGACCTTGCAGCAAAGAAGAGATCAAATGCAATAGATTCCTATTGTATAAATTTGATGGGTCAACTACAACAAGAGCTTGGGCAAGAAAGCTTGAGGCATTCTTCATACTTCATCCAGTGGAAGAGAGGGAGGCAGAAGAAGTTGCAGTGCTGCACCTGGAGGGTTAAGCCAATGCTTGGTGGTGAAGTCACTTAAACCACACAAGGGTGACTTATTTTTCTGAGTTCACTCAGGAGCTGATCAGGACCTTTGATGAGGGAAGATCAGAGGAGATAAGACCCACACCACCATGGGAGGAGGAAAGTACTAGCGTTGCCATAGCCTTGAGAGAGAATCCTTCTACATTAGCAGTTGGATCAGCCAGCACATTGAAGAGAGGACCTCTTGCATCCATAGAAGATGTCCCAAAGACTCACAAAGTTATGCATAAATTTCCATGTCTTAACATTTCAGAAAATTTTATGGAAAGGGTTGGAGATTTGTTTGCATATGGCCCAGGATCAAATGATATTGTTGAGATAAAGAAACAGGATTGCACTACGTTGTGCAAGCTTGAAGGGTTCAAGGGAGATTTGAACCATCAACCTCATGTATCACTAATGAGTTACACACAACCCTTGAGGTTGGAGTGTGAATTCTTGGAGGATGGAGTGAACTTTGCTCCGAATAAATTCATGCAGAAGAAAAATGAGATAGCCAGAACACCCCAGAGAAGGGTTACACCGCTGCCAAGAAGTTGCAGCAAGGAGGCTTTACCTTCAAGCCATTTGAATCCTTATGGGTTCAAAATGATCATTGGTGAGAGACCTTCTCTAGGTGGTCTCCAAGGAGTTGCATTTCAGCATTCCATGAAATGCAATAGGGAAAATATGATATGGGAGGATGGTAATCTTCTTTGGGGGAGTACCAAGGTGGAGAATGGTAGGACGCATCCATCAGTGGATGAGAGAATGTGGATAGAGAGCAAGGATTTGGAGAGCTACTTGCAAATCTATGATACTGGGCAGTAGGAAGCAAGATTATGTTGGCTAATCTTGAGAGAGTTTGGCCATCATGTGGCATATCCTTCTTCTAAGGGTATGAGGAAGGAAGATTGGCAGGATACTTTCATCATGGGGTAGCAAGGAGTGTGGATGCATCATGGTGATGAGATCATTATGTTTTCACCACATCAGTTGTATGATGGAGGTATGGTGAGGTAGCAAAGTCATTTGTTGCTTTGGAGGATTAGGAGAGAGCAAGGGAAGATTTGCTATAACACTTGGCATGATGTTGTCAGAGTAAAGGATGGCACTAGCATAGTGCAAAGAGCAGCCCCTCCATCTTGGGAGGATCTCTACATGTACAACAGCATTTTGGGAAGAGTCTTTGACACAATCTATGTCAAAGAATTGAGCTTTGAGATGACAATAGCCCTACTGCAAAGGCTAGCAGCGCTGTCACTTAGGAGCTTGGATTTCTTTCTGAAGTGTTCCCAAGTTCACTTCACAAGTAATGCACCGTGGAAGCATGTAGAAGATGGGCATCAAAAAGTAATGGATGAGAGTATCCCTTACTATTTTTTTACCTTCTTAGCTTGGATTCACAAGCACAAGGAGAAAGATCTACATGCAACATTTGTGGACTTTCCTTGCATGCATTTTTATGCATACCATCCCTCAATGGAGGAGTTCACTTGGGAGGGCATTCAATTTAATTTATATCAGCATATGGAGAGATGCACAGCCCAGAAGATGAAGAAAAGGTTGGCACAACCACTTCCCTACTCACTTGCAGCAAGGGAGAATTTTCACTTGAGCCATTTCAGCTCAATGACCGAAGTACACGATGGAGGAGGTAGAATTTTTATTTGTATTTTACACTTCCTTGTCTATATGAGCAGCATATCATACCAAGAAGGGTATTTCATTTTTTCATATTATATTGTTATGTACTTGAGGCCACTTGCAGCATTTATGATGGCCATTATATTTGTAGATTGTGGGGGAAAGCCACATGGTTTTCGGTGTGCACCATTGGCACCAAATTATGCTTTCATGATTTCATTTTGTAAAATGAATGTGTCAGAAAACAAGTGGCTAAAGAGACACTTGTTGCATTATGTATTGAGGCAGGCAAAGAATGCCCTGCGTTGGTTCCATGTTCGGAACTATGTTCTACCTCCTTGTTTTCATATGTTTTTTCTTCCATATTATGCTGATAAAACATTGATTGTAGGAAGAACCTTTGGAAGAGGGTCACAAGAGTTGAAGAGGCCCAATGAAAAGATAATTCTTCACATATACAAAGGCTTCATATTTCAGAGAGAAAAATGGGAAAACCTTGGTTTCCATACTATACATCTTACCTTCAAATGAGAGGACTCATTTGGGAGGTTTGAGTTCTTTGGGGAGACACCTCATGGGTGTTGGATTTGATGGGGTGGCTTGGATCTTCCTTGGAGACTATTATATTTCAGCCATATATCAGTAGCAGCCCCATATATATCATAAGAAGAGAGGAAAGCAACAAGAGATGTACATTTTGACTCCACACAGTCAGACATGTAGCCCACCTTCTTTACAAGAGCTTAAGATGGAAGAGATTCTTCATGAGTTGCCATCCTGGAGGGTGACTCATCTTGTTTGGTTGATAGCTTCGGAAGGAAGAGACTCAAAGGGGGATGATGAATCCCAATTTACATCAGCCCTCATGCTTCAAGAGGACCTTCAAACAACCCATTGTTGCTTCCATATATGTTTCATGGTCACAAATGTTAGCTATTTAAATGCCTTACACACTTGGGAGGAGCAACTTGGAGATATATTGATGATGCAGCACCTTGATCCTTGCGATACTTCATCTTATGAGGGTGCTACAGGAGATAAGAGGATTCTCTTCAGTATTATCCTTACAGTTGCTTGAGGACAAGCAACATTTGGGAGGGGAGGACTGTAATGTTCCCAAATTTGCACATAGCAATTTGGAACATTAGATTTTGCTACTTTCACCTAGGAGAGGAATAAATGGGTAAGGGAGCCCATGAACAATAAAAATATGAATAATTTACACCTTAATAAGGAAGGGGATCACTTCAGGAGCTGAAATTTACACTTACAAGTGTGAACATGGGTAAAATAGATGAGGACATAGTCAAGTTTGACTAAGTCAACATGCATTCTTGAGGAGGAAGAGATCACCTAAGTAAACCGATTCAATGTGAACAAGGATCAGCCCAAGACACATATATAAACTAGATTGAAGATCCCTAGTGTGAAAAGAGGCATTGGATGTGGATTAGTTGAACAATTCAATATCGCAGCCACAAGAGGATGGAAGCAAGCTAGGGCGGCGTAGTTTTGAAAGAGGAAGCTTAATGAAGAAGTCACCTCAATGTTGTGTGGGGTCCGGGGTGAGGAGGCTCACCAAAGATAAAATGAAGGCATAGAATCAAAGGGAATTCATTCATGTATTCAGATATTTTTGTCTAGAGACCAATTGCATACTTCAACTGTTTAGCCGTAGTTGCTGCACTACTTAGTGCAAGGAATTCTTGTGCAGGAATTCCATCCTCTCTTGTGCTCAGCTTGCTTAAGGGATCAAAGGGGAGTGATCTGAGCTTCATTTTAGTATTTGGTCTGAGGCCATTCCTTCACATTCAGCTACAATGTAGTCTACTTCAGAAAACTGCGTCCTTGATGCAAGGGCAGCAGTAGTAGTGTTGCACCCTTTGATTTTGTGCTCATCTTGTAAGAGGAGGTGCTTATTTCCCTCCGGGAGTTTGTTAGAGAGTAATTTGGCCATATTTCCATATTATTAATCTATTTTATGTCATATTCAGCCATTTATAATATATATATATATGCATTAATTGCGTTATTTCTGCAGTGCTGCTTGTTATTCATGCATTTTGCCGGAAACCTTTGTCGGGAGCATTGTTTTACTATATAAGCTTGTAAATATCCGTTTCTCCATTGTTTGATCAATATAAGTTGCATAACAGTATTATTTTATCATTTTTTGTAGAAACCCTCAGGGGAATTATGCTCTCATTGTATTCAGAAATTTATTTTTAGTAAAGTAATGGGAAATCAGTGTTTTCTAGCCCAGTCGGGAAAGGAGGAGTTGTTTAATATAGCTAGGAGAATTATTTTGAGCTTAAATTCGGATCATAGGTCCCCCATGACATAATATATCATATACAACCATTTCCCCTGCTTAATTTTAGTCTCATTTCTGAAAATAACCTTTTTAGGGAATAAAATCCCCTTTTTCCCCACTTTCTGGATCATGAAATGCAGTACCAGTTGCTGCTGTAGCTAAAAATTATGTCTATGTATTTCTTATGAATATTTTAAATTTATTCATCATAACAGGACCCTTATACAGCTTATGCATTGTAGAGTTTCAGATTTGGAACATTATAGTGGTATCAGAGCTGCCATCTTGGCTCAGCCTGTGGATTTCAAATCCAATCAGAAAAAAAGAAGAAGAGGAGAACAAAATTATGGAGAGGATGAGCTTAATCTCATCCATTTTCAGATCCAAGAAGAAATAATAAGATACATTCATTGAAACTCCAAGAGGGTTTCAAGGAGGAGAGAGTTGCAGTGAGACCTCTAGGAGGTTTCAAGAAGCAGAAGCAGATGCATGCACCTCTTGTTCTTGTAGAGGAAGTGAAGAGCAAGGAGACCACTTAGAGCATGAAATTCTGAGTGGGTATTTGGAAAAATACAAGTGCCAACCTAGGGCTTTCAAAGAGACCCTAGATTTTCCTCAGTTTATTCAACTAAGAGAAGAAAAAAGACCTTGCAGCAAAGAAGAGATCAAAGGCAATAGATTGCTATTGTTTAAATTTGATGGGTCAACTACAGAAAGATATTAGGAAAGAAAGCTTGAGGCATTCTTCATACTTCATCCAGTGGAAGAGAGGGAGGCAACAGAAGTTGCAGCACTGCACCTGGAGGGTGAAGCCAATGCTTGGTGGTGCAGTCACTTAAACCAGACAAGGGTGACTTATTTTTCTGAGTTCACTCAAGATTTTATCAGGACCTTTGATGAGGAAAGATCAGAGGAGATAAGACCCACACCACCATGGGAGGGGGCAAGTACCAGCACTGCCATAGCCTTGAGAGAGAAGTTGTAGCAGCGGAAGTTGTAGATTTAGTTACTGTAGCAGCAAGATTTGTAGATTTGTAGACTTAATAGCAAAAGCAGATTTAATTATAAAAACACACGAGGTATTTATAATAATAAATATTTATTGATATGATAAGATGATTTGAAATTTACAATGAGGCCCTGCTTTTATACCTATGCAGGTGACCTTTCATGAACAGACATGTCTTTTAGACATGCCTTTTCAGTTAACTAATGACTACTTAACATAATTCTAATTGATTATTTAGTAATTACATTTATTCTATTTTATTCTATTAATGACTATATTTATGACATTAGTTATGAATTAGGTTCATAACAGAAGCCTTCTCATCAACAATTGGATCAGCCAGCACATTGAGGAGAGGACCTCTTGCAGCTATAGAAGATGTCCCAAAGACTCACAGAGGTATGCATAAATTTCCATGTCTTAACATTTCAAAAAAAATTATGGAAAGGCTTGGATATTTGTTTGCATATGGCCCGGGATCAAATGACATTACTGAGATAAAGCAGCAAGATTGCACTGCACTGTGCAAGCTTGAAGGGTTCAAGGGAGATTTGAACCAGCAACCTCATGTATCACTAATGAGTTACACAAAACCCTTGAGGTTGGAGTGTGAATTCTTGGAGGATGGAGTGAACCTTTCTTCGAATAAAGGGTTCTACCTCCTTGTTTTCATATGTTTATGCTTCCATATTATGCTGCTAAAACATTGATTGTAGGAAGCACCTTTGGAGGAGGGGCACAAGAGTTGAAGAGGCCCAATGAAAAGATAATTATTCACATTACAAAGGCTTCATATTTCAAAAATAACAATGGGAAAACCTTGGTTTCCATACTATACATATTACCTTCAAATGAGAGGACTCATTTGGGAGGTTTGAGTTCTTTGGGGAGACACCTCATGGGTGTTGGATTTGATGGGGTGGCTTGGGTCTTCCTTGGAGTCTATTATATTTCAGCCATATATCAGTAGCAGCCCCATATATACCATAAGTGGAGAGGAAAGCAACAAGAGATGTACATTTTGACTCCACATAGTCAGCCATGTAGCCCACCTTCTTTGCAGGAGCTTAAGGTGGAAGAGATTCTTCATGACTTGCCATCCTGGAGGGTGACTCATCCTGTTTGGTTGATAGCTTTAGGAGGAAGAGACTCAAAGGGGGAAGATGAATCCAAATTTACATCAGCCCTCATGCTTCAATAGGACCTTCAAACAGCCCATTTTTGCTTCCATAGATGTTTCATGGTCACAAATGTTAGCTATTGAAATGGCTTACACACTTGGGAGGAGAAACTTGGAGATATATTGATGATGTAGCACCTTGATCCTTGGGAGACTTCATCTTATGAGGGTGCTACACTAGAGAAGAGGATTATCTTCAGTCCTATCCTTACATTTTCTTGAGGAAAAGCTACATTTGGGAGGGGAGGACTATAATGTTCCCAAATTTGCACATAGCAATTTAGAACATTAGATTTTGATACTTTCACCTAGGAGAGGAATAAATGGGTAAGGGATCCCATGAACAATAAAAATATGAATAATTTACACCTTAAGAAGGAAGGCAATCACTTCAGGAGCTGAACTTTACACTTACAAGTATGAACATGGGCAAAATAGATGAGGACATAGTCAAGTTTGACTAAGTCAACATGCATTCTTGAGGAGGAAGAGATCACCTAAGTAAAACGATTCAATGTGAACAAGGATCAGCCTAAGACACATATATAAACTAGATTGAAGATCCATAGTGTGAAAAGAGGCATTTAAGGTGGATTAGTTGACCAAGTCAACAACTCAGCCACAAGAGGAGGGAAGCAAGCTAGGGAAACACAGTTTTGGAAGAGGAAGCTTCATGAAGAAGTCACCTCAACGTTGTGTGGGGTCCGAGGTGAGGAGGCTCACCAAAGATAAAAGGAAGGCATAGCATCAAATGGAATTCATTCATGTATTCATATATTTTTTTCTAGAGACCAATTGCATACTTCAGTTGTTTAGCCGGAGTTGCTGCACTGCTTAGTGCAAAGAATTCTTGTGGAGGAATTCCATCCTCTCTTGAGATCGGCTTGCTTAAGGGATCAAAAGGGAGTGATCTGAGCTTAATTTCAGTAGTTGGCTTGAGGCCATTCCTTCACATTCATCCACAAAGTAGTCTACTTCAGAAAACTGCGTCCTTGATGCAGGGGCAGCAGCAGCAGTGTTGAACCCTTTGATTTTGTGCTCATCTTGTAAGAGGAGGTGCTTATTTCCCTCCGAGAGTTTGTTAGAGAGTGCTTTGGCCAAATTTATGTATTATTCAGCTATTTTATGTCATATTCATCCATGTATAATACAGATATGCATTAACTGTGTTATTTCTGCAGTGCTGCTTGTTATTCATGCATTTTGCCGAAAACCTTTGCCAGGAGTCTTGTTTTACTGTATAAGCTTGTAAATATCTGTTTCTTTATTTTTTTATCAATACAAGTTGTATATCAGTATTATTTTATCATTTTCTCTAGAAAACCTCATGGGAATTACGCTCTCACTGTATTCATAAATTTCTGTTTAGTAAAGTAGTGGGAAATCAGTATTTTCTAGCCTAGTCGGGAAAGGAGGAGCCGTTTAATATTGCTAGGAGCATTATTTTGAACTGAAATTTGGAGCATAGGTCCCTCATGACCTAAGATTTCATATCCAACCATTTCCCCTGCTTATTTTTACACTCATTTCTGAAAACAACCTTTTTAGGGCATAAAATCCCCTTTTTCCCCACTTTCTGGATCATGAAACGCAGTACCAGTTGTTGTTGTAGCTAAAAATGATGTCTATGTATCTCTTATGCATATTTTAAACTTATTCATCACAAAAGGACCGTTATACAACTTATTCATTGTAGAGTTTCATATTTGGAGCATTACAACTACCTACCCAAACTTGACCTTGGGAATCCATCTCCATGGATTACATGTCAGGCCTTCCTTCTACTAAGCATGGAAATGATTGTGTTTTCATGGTCATCGACAGATTCTCAAATATGGCCATTATGGCAGCCTGCAAGAAAAATATCACAGCAGAAGCCACTGCTAAACTCTTCTTTGAATGAGTGTGGGTGCACTTTGGGATCCCATAGTTTATCATATCAGATCGCAACAGTAGGTTCCTCAACACATTTTGGTCTAGCCTCTAGTCAATTTTGGACACCAAGCTCACCAAGTCCACAGCTTTCCATCCCCAAACTGATGGCCAGATAGAGGTGATGATTGTACACATTCTGCGTATGTACAATTCAAAGCATCCACGCACATGGGATGAGAGCCTTCCCTATGTACAACAAAGTTATAACTGGGCTCTCCACATCTCAACCGGCCACAGCCCCTTTCAGGTGGGCTTGGGATTCCAGCCACTATGTCCCATTGATGTAGCCATGCCATTTGCAGCTACTCAGGCTGATTCAGCTCATGTCTAGTCTGAAGCTGAAAAAGCAAAGAACTTCATCGAGCGCATTCAGCACATATGCCAATAGTTTCATGACATATTGGACAGAGCCAATGCTAAGTAAAAGCAACGACATGATCAACACCATGTGCCACACAACTTCTAGGTGGATGAAAAAGTGTGGCTACATTTGCAGAAGGAGCGCCTCACTGGACCCCACCATAAGATTTTCCCACTCCAATATGGGTTGTACACCATCACCAAGGATGTAGGGAACAATTCCTTTGAGCTCAATATTCCATTCCTTGGTCTGCACCCAATATTCAATGTATACCGCCTTCGTCCCTACTTCCCACCTCTATTGGACACCTCTGAATTGTAGAAGAACTCACACCAAAAGAGTTAAACCCAAACTGCATGGAACAGGCCACCAAAGACTGTATCATGGACATGAAAATTAAGAACACTCGCCGACAGAAGATCCAACTGTATCGGGTTATCAAAGCTGGCCAACTCCTACACCAAGGCAAGTGGTTCACCAGGGACCAAGTTCAATAGAAGTTTCCTCATCTCATGTAGGAACTCAACACAATGGGTACCATTGCTTCCTAAGGGGGGAGGAATGATCCAGGTGGATATTGGTGGCCACCTGCCTATTCCACTTAGGGCCCCACCATTATCTCTTTCAGTTTTTTCACAACTTACTATTTTTAGCATTTTTTCAGGTCCTAAACTTTTGGAGTCATTTTGAAGCCCCAAACGGAGATAGTATGCCGAAGTTATGTCCCTGGAAATTTGAAACACCAATTTACCCAAACGGGGCCCATAGTTTTGGCGCTTCATCTCTTAGGGTTAGGTTTTTGGACGTTTAGAGTTCTCCATTGTTTCTCCATAATAAATAGGCCCTCAAGCCTCATTGTAACACAATTTAGAGGTCTGTAGTCGCCACATCTCTTCTCAGAGATTTGCTGCCAACACCCTAGCTATTTTATTTCCATCATGTTTGTAAGCATATTTCTGTGATTTGAAATTAATGAAATGAAGCCTTATTTCCATTGTATTTCTATGTTTATGGTTATTTCTGTATCCTGTTGCATTTCTGCATAAATCTGGATCATCGTTAGAGGTCAAGGTTTATGCAGAATGCTTATAGGAGCATCCCATCTATCATCAGAGGAAGATTCAAGTAACAATGTGCAAATATTAGAGGTAAGCCTCAACGATGCACAATCTCAATATGTTGATCTTATATTCTATTTGAAGAATGGATATGCTCCGAATCAACTCAGTTACAAAACAAAACAAGATTTAAGATTAAAAGCCAAGCAGTATGAATTAATCAATGATGTGTTATTTAGGAGAAATTTTGATTATTTACTACTAAGATGCTTAGAAAAATCTGAAGCAGAGAAAGACTTGCAGGAACTCCATGATGGACCAGCTGGAGGACATTTTGGAGGAAATACGATAGCACACAAAATCTTGCATGCAGGTTACTATTGGCCAACACTTTTCAAATATGCTCATGAATATGCAGGAAAATCAAAGTGTGTCAAAGTACATATGGAAGATAAAGGAAGCCAGCATTCCCATTACATCGAGTTAATATCGAACAACCATTCGAACAATGGGTATTAGATATAATTGGTGAGATTGTTCTTAACTCTTCCAAACAACACAGATATATTCTCACAGCTACAGCTTACTTTACTAAATGGGTGGAAGAAATTCCACTAAAATTAGCCAACTCTGAGAATATCATTGATTTCATTGACCAAAATATTATAACCATGTTTGGCTTACCTACTTCTTTAATGTTTGATAATTCATCTTACTTCTCAGGAACTGCTATGTTGGAATTTTCAATTAAAAGAGGTTTTAAAATTAAGTATTTTACAAATATTATCTGCAAGGAAATGGTTTGGCAGAATCTACAAACAAAAACTTGATTAGAATAATCAAAAGAAATGTTGATCAAAACCAAAGAAATTGGCATAAGTCATTAATATTTTCTCTTTTGGTAGATTGAATAACTCAAAAAACTCATATTGGAACTTCTCCATTTAATATTGTCTATGGAAAAGAAGTTGTACTTCCTACCAACATAGTTATTCCCTCTTTTTCCTTAGTACAATTTATTGATGAATCTCTTGCTTCTTCTTTACAACTTAGATAACGTCAAATTCTTAAATTAGAGGAAGAAAGAGAAAAATCCAAATAGACTCATACACATCATCAACATATATTAAAAGCCTCATTTTATTCAACTTCTGTTACTCCAAAAAAATTTTAAATTGGTGATCTAGTATTGAAATGGGACAAATCGCATGAGGAAAAAGGTAAACACATGAAGTTTCAAAAAATCTAGCTAGGTCCATTTCAAACAATCGAAGAAATAGGCCCATCAACATTATTATTGAAAAATCTATCAGGCAAAAGAGATTCTTTTCCTGTTAATGGGCAGATTTTGAAAAAAAAATTTCATAGGAAGTAACCCCTTCTATTCCTTGTATACTAGTGTCTTTTTCTTTTCCTTAAAAGAAATAAAAGTTTCTTAGTATAAATTTTTGGCTTTTCAAAATAAAATCTCAGATGATCCTTTTTTATTTATCGCTTATATAAATAAGAAGTGTTAATTAAACAATCGAAAGATTCGAAAGAAAAATATATTTTATTTTCACCAAAAGATATAATTTCACTGAAATTACTTATTATTTTATTAACTCCCATCTTTATATAGCATGATTACTCTCTTATCAGTCAAGAAAATAATATTTAACATAGTAAAAACTCTTTTACAGAAAATTAATCTAAAAATCAACATTATCATCTAGAATCCTCAAAAGGACCAATGATTCACCCCATCCCGGAAAAATTATAATTTTTTTAAAGAAATTCAAAAAATATTATAACTAGAAAAACTCAAAATATAATAAGTCTCATCAAGAGCTTTTTTACCATGTTCATAGGGAAATTGTTAAACTGAAATTACCAATACTGCCTATCAAAACAGGGTAATGACTTGAGATTATATCAAGAGGACAAGGGGTCTCATCAAGAGCCAGGTTGATCAGTTTAATTACAACTAGTGAATGGCATTGTCATCATTTAGTTACCAAGCCAAGACAATGAATTTTAAATAAATAAAAATATGATACAAAAAAAGAAAAGTTTCAAAAAAATTAGAGTTTATTTTTGAAAATTGTAAGAAACATTGGATGGGACAATGAATCATTGTTGGGTAAAAGGTAACCCTATGAAAAGCTTAAATAGACTATTGGAACATAGGTTGTACCTGTGATAAAAGAGTAATTTTTTTATAAAACTGATCTGTAAGAGCCACCTGCTTTATCTCTTTGAACTGAGTAAAGACTGATATAGATTTTCATACACATATATTTAAAATATGGATTCTTATGAATAGTAAATAAGAGAAATTTCATTGATTAGTAAGATATTATTTGTTTGAAATTCATTCCTACAACTAATTTTATTTTAAAAAGTTTTTAAAATTTTCAAAAAGTTAGTTAGAGATATCTGGTTCTCTCAAGTGAATCACCAATTTTTGTGTTATACGGCACCCCCCATTTATTTTAATAAATGGGGACCCTTTAGAAATAAATAGGAAATCTATTTTTTAGCTTTAAAAACAAAAACTTAGGAAATAAAAGTTTTCTTTTAAGTTTTCCACTTTATTCCTTTAGTGCATCGCAAACCACATAGCTTACAACTTAAAAAGACTTACAATCCTCTAAGTTACGTGGGTTGCGAAATGCGTAATAATTTTTCGAAGTTATGTTTTAAAAACTTGCAAACACTTCAATTATTGTTATACTCTCTTTATCGCATCACACCTTATTTAAAACAACCAACTCATAAAGAAATTCGATATAAGTGCGATTGCGCGGACCCAATGAGCCAACAAAGAAACAAAAAGAAATCTCTAAATTCCTATTAAGCGCGACCGCTTGACTTTTTAATGTGAAATTTGCATTTTGCATGACTTAACTGAAAACAAATTCATTATTGCATAAAATTTGCGACATACAGTTTTCACACATCTCATTTCGCAGCATTTATGGGTAAACATCACAAATGCTAAAAGTTATATATGGGGATATGCGAACTAACGACATTTAATTATTCGAGCATGCGAAATGACTTATGTCGTATCAAATCGAAATTCGAGATCTAACGACTTAAAGTTGATTGATAGATATTTCGTGTGAAGGTGTAAGAGATTTGATTTTGAAATAATTATTAATGATTGTTGTTATATTTTAAAATATTCATATCTATTCGTGCATGTTTGATATAAACAACGGATTTGACTCTCTCTTCTCTATGCTTTTAATGCTATCCTTGTTTATTTTAAATCAAGAAACCTTTTAATGGATTAAAGAAGATTGAAATGAGCAAAAAGGGCAAAGAGATTTCTCAAGCGCTGCTTACTGAAAACTCAGACATGTCTCCCTTATTTTCAGATACCACCTACAACAAGGAATGTGGTAGTTCGTCATGGGAATCAATTTATAAATTGTTTGAAGACGAGAATGCAAAAGTAATAACCAAAGTCTCTACAACAGGCATGGCATCTACTTCAGATGCGACCTACTTCAATGTTTCATGTTCATTTTTCCACAAGGTAGCCACAAGACTAAAATTCTCCCTTACACAGACATGGTTAAGTGGGTAATTTACCACTTAAGCATAGATGATAGTAAATTCAAATATTCAAAGGGAGAGAACATATGGTCTTTCAGGGGAGAATATTTACAAGCAAAGTACCATCTACCCTCCCCGTAGCAGAAATATGACAAGGATTTTCTACAGAGTTTTAGAGCAGAGCATCCAGATCTCATGAAAGTCATCAAAGAATGGAAGGAAGACCAAGAAAATTTGAAGTGAGATAAACTCAGTATGTACCCAATTGCCCAAATTCCTTGCCCTTATTGTTATGTTGCTGGTATGTTGTGTAGATTGTTTTCCAAACCTAATACCACTAGGTTTTCAGTAGACTGGGTTCCATCGATTGACGCAATCATCAATTTCTCAATTATGAATTGGGAAAATATCATATCTAATAGTTTAGCCAAGCACATCACAGAATATAGGAATAAAAGGAATGTTTCATCTAGAGAAATACCTCCCTTTTATATGTATGCCTATGTCATGGATGAAATCTTATTTTCTTCTAGTTTTCCTACTATGGGATGGAAATGGACTACCCAAGAACCTACCCCAATACACATTTACCACAAAGACCTTTGGGATTCATAATTTCACCTGAATTTTTATAAAAAAATTTATGAATTCATGTTGCCTATGCACCAAATGATATTGAATAAAAATGACCCTAGGGTTTCTAAAGAGTCTAGCGCAGATATTCTTTCTGTGGCTAGGTGGTTTGCAGAGGATAATTTTACATATGTCAAAATATTCATGAGTTATGCTTCTCCCCACGTCTTACCATATTATGTTCCTGATAAATTTCTTGCATGAGAGATAGCCTACCAGCTTGTTAACGGTATCACTAAACAGCTGAAAGATGCTAAGAAGGTTGTTTGGCCTAATTCCCTTGTACAATGTGGCACTTTTGCACTTTTTGATATTGGCCATATCTACAAATAGGTTTCCAAGATTAATCTATTGAAATTGGTAGTAATTCCAAAGAGGTTATACGATCCAAATGATAAAAATTACACTACAAAGCTCAAAATGAAGCCTTTCGTAAAGGAAATAGATGGATTTGATGATCTCTTCAAACTCATGGAGATTTTTTTAGATATAATCAAGTTTACATCCATCCAACTGAGCCAAGATGATTTGGAAGCATTCCAAATGCATAGAAATAAGAGACTGGACAGATTTCTTCTCAACTTTTTAACTATTGAATATGTCAACAAACCTACTCCAAGTATCAGCTTGGATAATGAATCAAAAGACATTTCTGAGGATGAATCAAGGAAATCATAGCATCAATATCACAATTTGGATCACTCTAAAAATTAATCTGAATCTAGAAAGGATAGCCCAGAAAAGATAATTTATTAGGTAATCCAAGAGATAGATATGCAGGAGCGAAAATAAATTAATGGAACAGAGTAAACTTCTCAAGAAGTTCAACACAGTCATGACACACTAGATCAATCTGAAAAGTCACAAATAAATAATTTTAGTAGTGAATGGGAGGAGTTTTCTTAAGCAATAAAAACTCCTAAAGCTAATCCCAATACTGATCAAGTAACTAGTTTTCAAACACCTGAACATTCACAGAATATAGTCGAAACTATTAATCCACTACAACAAGTTCCAGAGACTCATAATCGAGAGATCATACTAGCCTACCCTACAAAAAAAATAGTTTTAAAAGTTGAATAAATTCCTTCACTGGACATCTTCTACAATCCTAGCTATAAGGTTGTAGTTAAGAGGAACAAAAGGAGAATAACTGATGAAACAGTCTCAAACCTCACAGATGAATCAGTTGATGTATTATGGAAGGATTCATTAGATGATCCTATGGAATATCTAACTAAATTATCACAGTATGCAGGGGCATATGCTACTGCAACTATTGATAAAGCTACTGAGGTTAGAGTTTTGCTGAGGAAAAATGACACCAAAGTATAAGAACTAGAGAGGCTGTTAAATGAAGAAAAATCCAACTCTAGTGAGAAAATCAAAGCGAATATGGCCCAATTTCAAAAGTATTTTGAGAGTCTTAAATTGCAGCATCAAGCATAAATCAATGAAAAATAAGTACAATTGGAAGCATCAATGACCAGGTTACAGAGCCAACCATAACTAGAGAAATTTACAAAAGAAGCATTGGATGTAAATTCTAAGTTAAAGAAAGAAAAGGAATTATTTTTTCATCAAGCTTCTATTATTAACTCTTATTATGATTCAAATAAAATATTGTTCCAACAAATAGATATCCAGAAACTTGAATGTGAAAGACTCGAAAAGAAAATCAACGAACTCATTCAATGGCAAGCATCAGACTTATGAAAGGAAGCTCATCCACCTCAAGTAGATAAGTTTCATAAGGATATGCTATTCAAATATTGGGAAGCACAAATCAAGCAAGCAGAGAAAGAAGCAACGAAAACATAAAAACTATCAAATGAAATTATTGAATCTGTATGTGAACAGCTGGTGAAAGCAGAACTTCTCAAATATTACATGTTTGAAGTATTATCAGAATTAAAATAGATAGAAACACAGTGGAAGCAGAAAGCTGACACACAAGATGAAGTATTTAAAAAGGTAAATAAGTTTGATCAATAAAATTATTGGAATTTTCTGATCAAAACTTATCATCAGTATCAGATTCTGCAATCCTTAACAGATTCAACAAAAATATTGCAACCAGTAATTTCAAACGTAGTATTCAAGGGACAGGTCATATCGAGGATTTTGCAAATAGCTCATCTCAAGCCTATGATAGATATTTTTCAACTTCGTGACCAAATCCAAAAGAAAGAGAGGAATTCATAAATCAAAATTGTTTTTTTATTTTCCTAGATTGTAGTTTAAGTTAGTCTTACGAGGATGGTTGTTTGAAACCTCCTCTATATTTTTGTAATAATATATTTTAGAACATAGTTAGTTTAGTATTTAAACCCCTCACATGCATTTAGAGAAGGGTTCAGAAATTTTTCAAAAACGTTTGCAAAGAATGCACTATTGTAAGTTCGTGAATGATTTGATGAATTAATGGAACACATCTTCTATATTTTGACAATTAAAGTTGTTTAACTGATGTTGCACTACTGTACTCTTTAAATTGCTTGAAATTGAGAAGGAGAAGATTAATTACTATCAGTTTACATGAGTAGAAATGTGTGCATATGATAATTTTATTCACTTGTATTAAGTCTTAATTTATAGACTGACAGCCATATTTTATTGCATTATATATTTGAAACGTTATTATAGATGAATGTTACATGCACTTTTGTTCTAAAATTTGTCTGTAGTTTGTTATTGAATGTATAATTACACATATTAATGCGATATATTTTCCACAATCCTTCTAGTCAAACTATTTTGTTAGAAGAATCATCTTACATAATTTTCATCTCTTTCAACCGTTAAATGATCAATATTACTAACATTTGAAGGATATCTTTTCAGATCGCATAAAGAAAGAAACATCTCGTGTATATAGTAGAATAAATAGTTTAGATAGATGCATAAGATAGATTAAAATCATTTTCCATTTGCATGTCATATAATCACACACCCTCAAAATCATCCTTATTGGGAAACTGGTCCCATTACCCCCAGTTATTACAGGTTAAAATACCTCCTCATCAGCTCAGAGGGGAAGACAAATATGGAAGAAGTACAAAGACCTAAATTAAACCTATTTCTGACAGGGTAACGCATATATAGAACAGAACAAGAGCATTATAACGCAGGCAATCAATACATTGGCCGCGTTAGTGGCTAGGGAAACGCTCTATTTACACTGGAGGGACGCGTTACCCGTGTTTTAAGTTTGAATTGGGAAAAGAGCGTGGAGAAAGATTTGAATCTCCGACTTTCCCTCACAAAGGAGTCAGTTCAAAAAGGAAACTGCAGAAGCACCAGTTCATTATTGTTCATTTCCATAGAAGACTGAACTCCAAGAGAGGCAAAAGCATGGAGATCAAGGAAACATCTAAGCCTTTTCCATTCCAAACTAGTGGAAAGAGAAGGGCAACAATGGCCTTATCCCTCTCCTATAAGAAGGAGCTGAAGGCTCTTAATTGAAGGTCGAAGGATTGCTCAAGGTTCTTGGATACTTGTGGAACAGAGAATAGTGTGACATTGTGAAGGCCAAGAGTCAAAGAGGCTCCTAGAGAGCTTGTTGACTTGGACTTCTTCACTAGAGAGAGAAGAGAGATTGGGAGACTGAGGAGGGCTTGGTACAACCAATGGTTGTAATCCTCCTTCTTTCAAAATCAATAGAACTATGTTTGTTTTGTCCATTCAATGCTTAATGTTATCATTGTTGTTTCAATATTTACTTAGTATGATATGAATGGCTCAGATGTGTATAATCTAGATGTTTGTAGTTTATTGATTTAATTGATAGGATACTTGTTATATTAGAAATTACACGGGTGCTTTGACTGATTGCAGGTCTCAGATTTGGAGCTGGCGAAGAAGGACTCTTACTTTGCTGCACATCGCTCTCCAAGGGATTCCAAGACCGTCAAAGAGGTAATTCTCTATTGTATTCCTTCAAGTTATTTCAAAGCTAATATGAACATACTCATGCCATCTTTGTGAACAGCATAACTAATCTTACTGTCTGCCTCGGGCACCGGAAAGCCTTGAGAGGGATGTACGAAAACCAACCACCCAAGCAGTTTACCCTATAGCAGAATTGGCGACTCCACTGGGGAGTTTCCCCATAGTTTCCGAACTATTTTTACCTTTTGTTTCTTCCCTCCTCTGTTCAGTATCCTTCCGACCATTTTTTGATGCCCAGTAGACATACCAAACACTTGCAGAGTTCAATCCTGTTCCTGTTTGGCCAACTGAAGAGCTTTTCCCTGGTTAACGCGACCTATGCAGTTCATCCAGTGCATTATAACGCGGTCTAGGCTTAAATACAATGCGTTATAACGCTGTATTTTCTCACAGACAGAGCGTTACTCAGCCAAAAACCCTGTTGTTCACTACTGTGACTGTGTTTTAGCTGTAGAGTTTTTTGGCCACCAGTACCTTTCACAGACTGAATCCCTGTGCTTGTCTGCTCAAGTTGGCATTGATTATTTGTTTCTCTTATTTAGTTAGTGTGCAAAACATTTACTTTGTAAAAGAGATTTTTTTTTTTTTTTTTTGCATTTAGTTGAGTTTATTCTGAAAGTTTAGTTCACAGACTGTTAAAAGAGGTAGATAGAAGTCTGAATCTTGAAAGTTGAGCTGTGTTATTTATATGTTGGTGCATGGATGATTGATAAAGAAACCTCTCCTTGTAGAAACACTCTTCATTGAAGTTAATATTTAGAGCATGTTTTGCATGGTTTATTGAGTCAGAGTCTCACTATACTTCATACGTCCATTCCCCCTCCGCAAGACTAATAACAAAGTACACTAAAAACAAAGCGATAATAAAATCAATCTAATAACTCTTTTTTAGCTCACACAAACAGTAGTTCAGGCTAGGATCTTGGGTTAGGACAGTGAGAAAACTACCCAAGATCTCAAAACTTGAAAACTAGAGTCATTAAAGAGTGAAATCCTGCTGCACTCACATTATTGGGACCGTTCCTTTACCGGAGCTCGGCGCGAGACAACACTTGGGTGCACTAGAAGGTAGCCCGCCTTCGACTGCATCCTGTGGGTGTGTTATATATTGGGGTTCCCTTCGGGGATGTCGAAACTAGATCGAGGATCTAGGTATTCTGCCCATATAGCACACTGTCCTTGACCATGGACCCCCCTGATGATGTCTGTGATTTGAGGTATCCTTAGTGGCCATACTTTTAGGGACTTACACAAGGTGACTGGGACGGGCTGTCCTGGTACCTGAAACAGACGGACCCACTCTGTCTTCGGTCTTTAGGAGGGTACTCGTCTTCACGAGAGTGCTTACACCTATCGTATGAGGTTCGGGCGAAGCTCTAGAGTGACCGTAACTGTACTTTCGACCAACCCTCTCTGTATGCTATTGTGAGACTAGATTTCATCACCAGTGAATGGTAGTACTCAGACAGGGCACCCTATACTGGCTGCTTGCTGATTGATTTTAGAGAGTCTTTTCTTTTTAGTAGTTGTGTGGATACTGTCATTTGAGACTTCATAATACATCACATTTTAAAATTTGTTAAAATTAAACCGGTCACCGTGGCGTCCCCTGACCCACGCCATCTGTCTCGACGACAGCAAGGTCTACCTCCTCTCACCCTAGAGGAAAGATTGAACCTTGGTGAACCGGGGCCTTCTATGGAAGAGCAGTCTCCTCTGACTAATCTGGATTATCACATTGACCCTTATCAGCCGGAACTCCCGGAGGACCCTTTCACTGAAGGCGTTGTACCTAACTACAATCCTCCACTCACTGATCCGTTAGGACCTGTGATAGTCCAGATTCCACCACGCCCATATATGTCTGCGGCCACACCAACATCTATTTCACCACCGGCATCCACAGGGACGATGCCAATGGCAACCATCCTTGGTTCGCCACCATCCTCCCCACTAGTGGTCAGTTCCATGCCATTACTGGGTAACCCCAGTAGTCAACATATGCCTACCCCCAACCCTATGGTCAACACAACTGTCAGTATTTTACCGAACCCTTCGAAATCTACTCCTACCGTGACCACGTTGGGGACCACGGTAGCTCCTCCCACGAGCACGACTACTTCGGTGCCCTTTAGCAACCCTTTTGGTTGGAACCCTCTGTTGAGTTCAAACCCCCTGGCCACTATACCAGGGGGAAGTGTTATCAGTACACAGGTAGCAGGGAACATTTCTCTTCCTATGCAATCCTTAGGACAAATGGGACAACCCATTGTAAATACTATCCCCTTAAGTGGTTCAAAGATAGGTGTAGGATCTATACCGTTGCCAAATTATGCAAATACTAGTATACCTCCGGGAAATTCTATTGCATCCATTTGGACTAACCAACCCCAACCTCCGTCTGGAGTGGGAGGGCACTTTTACGCTGGGGGCAACCAACCATTTTCCCCTCAATACACTATGCCCTATGGACAACAACCGTATGTTCCTACTCCTCCACCTATGGGAGGTTTTTATCAAAGTCCCACTTACCCTTCTGGTAACACATGGATGGGGGGACCCTATGGTCCAAATAATCAGCCCATACTGCCTTGGTTAGACTCGGGGGCAAGTCCACAATTTCCATTCTTGGCAGCTTTGAACATACCCGACATCCATAAGCTGACGAATGACCCCATCAACCATAACTCGCTTTGGCCTCCAATACCGCATAAGATTCCTTTCGATATCCCAAAGTTCGATGGGAAGCATGGGGACGACCCCGCCGCACACATCATTACCTTCCATTTATGGTCCATATCCAATTCCATGGTAGATGATAGTGTCCGACTCCGACTGTTTTCCCGCACCCTTACAGGCAATGCCGCCAAGTGGTACATTGAATTACCATGTGCCGCCATCAATACGTTTGGCGCTTTAGCAACGGAGTTCTTAAAGAACTTCCAACTACCAATTAGAGTGGAAACCGGAACAAAATTGTTAACATCGCTACGCCAAGACACCGCCACCCACATCTTCGACCATATTCATGAATGGAGACATAGGAGGAGGCTCGTCAAAGCGCCAATACCGGACCATCTCTTGGCCAATTAGTTTTGCAAGTCTCTTTTACCACACATCTCTAAAGACATTGGCCTTTCTGGTGCAGTGACAGAAGATCAATGTATTCGTCGTGCCCAACACTTAGATTTAATCTATTCACAATCCAGCATGCTTTACGATCTGCTCCCCCATGCCCCTGGTAACCCAAATCCTCCGGCTACTCAGAAAACCAGAGCTCATGCCGATGGTCTCGTTGGCATGATCTCTGGTGTAGCCACCAATCAGTCTCGGGGGCAAACCTCCCAGCCATCCTCGGCTGCCACCGCCCCCCACCAAATGACTCCTCTCCCTTCCGCTGAGGTAAATTCGGTGCAAACCTCACAGAAACCTAGCTGAAAAAATAGGAAGAATAAGAAGAAAACATCTTATTCGGAAGAGCAGTCTGATAATCAGAATAACGCTAATCAGAAAAATGCTGCTAGAAATGACAAAGGAAAGGATAAACCCATGAAATTTCCTTGTAAAATCTGTGCAGAGGACCACTTGACATACAAATGTCCTCGGTTGCAGGAATGCACCGATTTTATTGCTAACAAGGATTCTGGGAGAACACCTGCCGTTCTTCACAATCCCTTCCCCAATCAACAGCAACAACATCAACATATGGTTGACAACCCGCCACAACCCCATCAATGGGGAAATGGTGGTTTGTATCCTTCCGGCGAAGGACCATCTGCCATTTATGGCATCGAGAGTATTGACCTTCAAACTCGTGCCAAGCTTTATGGAAATCCTACCATAGATGCTCAGGAACCGGGAACTAGTTCCAATCCGCCGCCGCCCAACGATTTACATATCAAAAGGCCTACTGTTGAACCTGTAATTCGTCCCCCCAAAAAGACACTTCGACGCACGACTCATAATACCTCTGCACGTGCAGCCCAAAACTACAATATTGTAGAAAATTTGGCGCAGGCACCGTCAGCTATGTCTGCACTTGAAGTATTACAAACCTGTCCAGCACAAAGGAAAGCCTTGCTTTCGGCCATTGGTGGAATAGATCCCGAGGATTCCATGATAGCAGTCTTTGATATGGAAAAGGCTAAACCTCGCCTCTCGCATCAACTCGTATTCCAAGTGTAGGTTGTGTCGAAAGGGAGACCCATCCATCGCACTGTCATAGACGAAGGTGCTTCGACCTGCGTTATGTCACAAGCTTGCTGGCTGAATTTAGGTTCTCCTACTCTAACCCCGCCATCGAATTCCCTCAAATCTTTCGATGGCCACACTTTCCTACCAAAAGGATACCTTGCTAGCTTTCCCATCACTCTGAGTGGGAAAACGGTAAACGTGGACGTTGAAGTCATAGAGCGTCATCTCGACTATAATATATTGCTCGGTCGCAGTTGGTCTTATGCTATGACCGCCATCGTGTCTTCAGTCTTCCGACTCATCCTATTTCTATTGGATGTCACGATAGACCAGCTATCCTTCTGCACCCCTAATTATTCCACTTTACCAAGTAGCTCTGTACCCCTAATAGGAGGTGTCCCTGACTCTTACGTCAGTATCAGTACCGGTCTTCTGAAGGCATCTTCCCTACTGGGTTGTTTTCCTCTACCGCCGCCGCAGATCCCAAACATGGTTGCAATGATATCCACCTCTTCGGATGGCTCTATCGACCCATGGATCATCCCGGCACCTTCAGATATTGATTCCTATGGAGATCAGATGCCGCTTTCGCCGGTTGAGTTGGCTTACCAAGCCATCCAAACCGCATCTGAACCCTCTACTGATATGGTTTCGACCACAAGTACGACCCTCTCTCCCATAACAGTTCTCTCTAAGGATCTCCTCAATGAAGTCTGGCCTACAGACGAAGCTATTCGAGAGATCATGTCATTAGAAGAATGACCTTGGGGAGAGTTCCACCATCGCGCTTCGACAATTGATTCGGAGGCGATAAAAACTGAAATCCCGTCTTTTGACCAACCTGAGATAGTTCCCTCCTCTTATACGAATGTCCACACTATCGATTCAGAAGGGAACATGGGTAATCTTTCCAAGACGCTACTCATTGATATCTCGGTCAAGACAGGTATCATGGAAAATATTCCATATTGCTTTTCAAATATCACACCTTTCCAACTTGCTTTCGGCCTGGAAGCAGTACTTCCAATCGAGTGCGAAATCCCATCACTCAAACTTGCCATTGAGCTCCTACCTGGCACCACCACCACAGAAGAGCGCTTGCTCTCGTTCGATCATTTAGACGAAACTCGTCAAGATGCTACACTAGCACTCGAAGCTCACCAGCGCCGAGTTAAAGCTCAATACGACAAATCTGTCAAGCCTCGTTCTTTCCAAGAGGGTGACCTTGTTCTACTTTATGATAAAAAACACGACCTCTTAGGGGCAGGAACACTCCAACCATTGTGGCTCGGTCCTTACATCGTTACTAAAGCCCTCTCAAAAGGAGCTTACGAACTACAAGACTGTAATGGAATTCCACTCGAGGAGCCCCGCAACGGGCTCTATCTGAAGAAGTATTTTGCCTAGTTTCGCACTAGGCATATGCTTTGTAATTTTATGTATATAAGTTTTGCCTATTTTTATTTTGATGCTTCTGGATTATTTTGTTTGGTTGAAGGTGTTTTTCTCATGTAATCTTTTTCTTTCGCACAAATGTCATCACATTCGTTATCATACGTCGGGTATGCAGACGGGGCTAGTCGTCACACTAGACACATTGCTTCAGCTGCTTGGGTTCTCTATACTCCTGAGTTGAACCTTCTTGGTTCCGGGGGGATCTTCCTGGGTAACGCCACCAACAATGTTGCCGAGTACATGTCAGTGATCCAACACCTCACAGAAGCGGCATCTCGTGACATCTCCAAATTAGTGGTCAGGTTAGATTCCCAACTCATCATTATGCAGTTAAACAATCATTACCGTGTCCGCCACCCTGTTTTGTTACGTTATTTTTTACGAGTGTGACTTTTAGAACGTCAATTTCAAACAATCACATTTGAACACGTTCCTAGAGAATTTAATGCATTAGCCGATTCTTTGGCAAATTATGTTTTAGATTGGCATTTGTCACATTTATTGTAAAAGATTTACTCATGAGTACGTATATTTTTATCCCATCAAAAAATGCATAAAAATTTAAAAAACACAAAATCACCAAAAATATATATATATATACATATGTCATGTCCAGTACACAGAAAACATCAAAAAGAAAAAATCTCCCAAAACTTGGGGTGTTTTACAAAATTTGGCTACACTAAGCCATGCTCTGACACTAATACATCTACTCCACCAACTAAGCCTGATGCTCATAATAGCATACAACTGCTCTAGCTATCCTCCTCAGAGGAACCAGGTATCTCTCTGGCACACCCACAGTATGCCGCTGCAGACGAACTGGAACCTCCCGCATAAGAAGCGGCGATATACCCATGCTCAAACCCTCCAGATTCCTGGAGAGTTAATGTAAAATTTGGGTATCATCGTCGTCGCCGGCTTCCGCATACTCTACAGGTGCGCCAGCCCCGGGTAGCTGCAATCCTCGCCGTGCATAGCGAGGGGCCCCAGCTGGACGGATAGGTGCCACATCTGTGTCAAGCAAGCAAAATTTTCATTTCAAAACTAAATTTTCACCCCTTTCTAAAACAAAAATTTTTTACATAAACATTCAAAAGCTAAAAAACAAAAACTTTTTTGAAAAGCACTGATCATTTTTTCTTACCATCGGGCCCCCACTGGGTGCCAGGGGGCAAGACTAACTCGGGATCGCCTGTGAAGTTCATCCCTGCATAGGGATAATCCTCAATCATGATAATCTGAGAGTCTAGCCAATCAAAAAATCCCTCATCAAAACAGTGACGGACGGGACCCTCTCCAGTCCGTGGAAGCAAAGTGGCCCACCGAGCCTTCCTTGGCTTGCGTGGACCCAATGGCGCTGTAGGGATCCTGGGCCTCATCAGTGGTATCCACTCCAGTATGAAAGAAACAATCAGTGTTCCGTACCCAAAATCTCTCTGAGTACGAGTCTTACATGCAGTAAGCTCTGCTTGGACCCGACGAACCACACCGTCACACCAGTCGAAAACCTGAGGCTGCATATAATCCAAGGCTAGGAGCATCTGAGCCTTGGTCGCCACATGCTAACTCTTGGCACCTGCCAAGCGAACAATCATCCATAGAATAGACTACAAGGGTCTCAAAGTCACCTGTGCAATAGGTATCCGGTTACTCACAGCCTGGGTGCCATGTATGCAGTGCGCATGGATCAAATCAGTAGTGGAACGAGGGTCAGCTCTGGACCCCGTCAAATTGGGCCTCGCCCCACGACATGACAAGCCGGTCAAAAAGTAAACATCATCTTTTTCAATGGCGAGCTCGTTGCCACCAATCTGAAAGACATGATGCCGTTCGTCCCACTGCTGGATCAGCCACCTCAGGAGGTCCTCTTGACCCCTCATCAGTTCTAAACGGGCATACTTAAGCAATCCACACCTCCGGAGAGCCATTAAACTTGTCGCATCCGTCACCATCTCTCGTTCTTCCCGCTCATGCTCTCTCTCTCGCCAGATACTCATGATTAAAAACTGAACACCTGCAAATGCAACATTTCCAACCGATTAAAATTTTCCTGGACCACTTCAAAAATGGAAAAATTGAATTGTTAGAAATCATGTTGCGCCTAACGCGGTAACTAGTACAAAACAGAGCGTTCTAACACGTACTTCCCTCATGGGTTGTGCGTTTAACGCGACTGTTGTACTCCTGACCCACGTTAGGCACAAATATTTTTCTAGGGCCTCAAAATTTCCTAATTTTGAACCAGCAAAAACTAAAAAATTGGCAATTAAATGATAACAGGAGGTTCTAGCTCTTACCTGGATCTCGCGGAATAGAAGACTGTTGCCTGGATTGACCGTAATCGTCAACTGAAATTTCCACCTCTTTTCCACTCCAGAGCTTCTTCACAGCACTCAAAACAGTGAAAATGAATGTCTTCTGACCTTCTTATAGCAAATTCTGGGGCATGACTCTCTTTATTCAGTCAGCAAAGTCGTGATTCCTCGCTGTACACATGTCGCAACTCTCGAGATTTGGTACTGATGATTCTAATAAGGGATCAAGATTTATGTGCAGACATACTCATGTTTTATCGAGCATTCTTTTTTGGTCTTTTCTTGCTCGTTAATCCGAAAAACCTCGAGTTCTCTTCTTCGGGCTCATTAAACTTATACGAAGTTGGCATCGAGCGTTCTTTTTTTTGGTCTTTTCTTACTCGTTAATCTGAAAAACCTAGAGTTTTCTTCTTCAGACTCATTTAAACTATGGAGAAGTACTGAGCATTCTTTTTAGGAATCTTTTTATCGCTCATAAAACCGAAAAATCCCGAGTCACCTTTGTCAGACTCGTTAAACTATTGAGACAGAAAACAAGGAGGCATTCTTTTCCTCTTTTTTCAAAGCTCTTTAAACAGAAAAAGTAAATCGAGTTTTCTCCGCGTGACTCGTTAAAATTTCACTGAGGTACCGAGTTTTCTTTTTTGGACTCGTTAAAATTTCACAAAGAATATTGAGTTTACTTCGTCTCCTCGTACTCATAACAAAATGAGGTAGACATCCATTGAACATAGATTTCTCACTTTTCTGAATTCCATGGACTAACTTACGGAAAATGAATTGTTTCGGGCTTACTATTACCCCTTTGCCGTGCCCGGTTATCAAGACATGACAAAGGTACCCCATGGAGTCGTCTTTTACGACATTTTTCAGACTCTCTAAACATGAAAAATTCACTGAGTTTACTTGTCTGGACTCGTTAAACCTAATCAGACAGGACATGGAGTTGTCTTTTATGAAATTTTTCAGACTCTCTAAACATGAAAAATTCACCGAGTTTGCTCATCTAGACTCATTAAATCTAATCAGATAGGGCACAGAGTTGTCTTTCCTGACATTTTTCAGACTCTCTAAACATGAAAAATTCACCGAGTTTACTCGTCTGGACTCGTTAAACTTAATCAGACGGGGAAAATTTGGACAAAATGGATACTACCTCTGTTACATTTTCAAAAAGGTCGATTTGGCAGCAAAATTCTTGAACATGGCACTTCCCAGAAAACTCTTTCGCAGTTAGCCGAACCCTACCATATATGAGTATTAGCCTTCATTTCCTAGTGTCCCTGCACTGGTAAAATCCTAACACACTCTTTGGTGTTCAACACGCTTCAGCTGCCTAGTACCCTGCTAGAGTGCCTTCTATTGTTCAAGCAGATCTCGCTATCTACTGCTCCTGTTATCACCCAAACCGTTCATTATGCCAGAAATTATTTGTCGTCTGACGTTCCCATTTACTCTTCATATCTAGGAAATTGATCCAGAAACCCATCAGTACCCAGATACTTGCAGACATCAGTGGCAGGTAGTCTTGTGTTTGATCAAGGGTCTTCATCATTGGCTCTTGGTCGAATGATTCTACGAAGTGTTCGACTTCAACTCCTTTTATTCACACTCGCTAGATTGTACTGGGCATCTTAGGGACCATCATCATTATCGGTGGCCACCTTCGCGTCTGTTAACAGTTTTCATTATTGACTGGTAATCAGACAATTTCTCACATGTTCGACGACAACTCCCTCATTCACATGTTGAGAAATATGCAGTTTAAGTGAATCGGCGGTCAAGACCTTGGGGCAAAAGGCTACACCATTAAAGTTGTGTTCCCTTCCCCAAGCTGCGATATTGTTTATGGAGACAGCTTCTTCAGCCTGATCCTGTTATGACAGACACTTCCACATTGTGCTTATTGGTGGACAGATTCTTCATATCTCTATTCTAGAGAAATCATGTTGTTTAAAGCTACTGAGCATGGGACATGCCCGACTCTAGGCAAATACTATATTTTCTTACATATGTTGTTGTTTCAGGTTTTCCTCAGTCTTTCAATCTCTCTCTATCTCTACAAATTATAAAGTATTTCGGCCATCGTCTTCATCTCTGACCTCACACTTTAGGGGGCATCTGTTACAGGTCAAAATACCTCCTCATCGGCTCAGAGGGGAAGAAAAATATGGAAGAAGTACAAAGACCTAAATTAAACCTATTTCTGACAGGGTAACACATATATAGAACAGAACAAGAGCGTTATAACGCAGGCAAGCAATACATTGGCCGCGTTAGTGGCTAGGGAAACGCTCTGTTTACACTGGAGGGACGCGTTACCCGTGTTTTAAGTTTGAATTGGGAAAAGAGCGCGGAGAATGATTTGAATCTCCGACTTTCCCTCACAAAGGAGTCAGTTCACAAAGGAAACTGCAGAAGCACCAGTTCATTATTGGTCATTGCCATGGGAGACTGAACTCCAAAAGAGGCAAAAGCATGGAGATCAAAGGAACATCTAAGCTTTTTCCATTCCAAACTAGTGGAAAGAGAAGGGCAACAATGGCCTTCTCCCTCTCCTATAAGAAGGAGCTGAAGGCTCTTAATTGAAGGTCGAAGGATTGCTCAAGGTTCTTGTATACTTGTGGAATAGAAAATAGTGTGACATTGTGAAGGCCAAGAGTCAAAGAGGCTCCTAGAGAGCTTGTTGACTTGGACTTCTTCACTAGAGAGAGAAGAGAGATTGGGAGACTGAAGAGGGCTTGGTACAACCAATGGTTGTAATCCTCCTTCTTTCAAAATCAATAGAACTATGTTCGTTTTGTCCATTCAATGCTTAATGTTATCATTGTTGTTTCAATATTTACTTAGTATGATATGAATGGCTCAGATGTGTATAATCTAGATGTTTGTAGTTTATTGATTTAATTGATAGGATACTTGTTATATTAGAAATTACACGGGTGCTTTGACTGATTGCAGGTCTCAGATTTGGAGCTGGCGAAGAAGGACTCTTACTTTCCTGCACAGCGCTCTCCAAGGGATTCCAAGACCGTCAAAGAGGTAATTCTCTATTGTATTCCTTCAAGTTATTTCAAAGCTAATACGAACATACTCATGCCATCTTTGTGAACAACATAGCTAATCTTACTGTCTGCCTTGGGCACCGGAAAGCCCTGAGAGGGATATACGAAAACCAACCACCCAAGCAGTTTACCCTATAGCACCAGTCGAAGCCACTACACCAAATGGAAAAGGAGTTGCTTTAAGGTCTGGACCAGGTGGTTTTCCCCCATGTTTTGGTAGTGGAATTTCGAGGCCTCAACAAGACCCCACTGGCTGTGTGTGTGGGTAGATCTGAAGAATTGTAAGGGCTTCTTTGAACAACTGATGAATAAATATTTGTTTTGGCGAACCTGAGTATGAAATGCATCTGTGAATTTCTTTATGATCTGTTTGTGTATGATTTCCTTTTACTGCATATGATTTCTGTTAAACTGTGATTGGATCGGTTGTGTACCTGTTTTACTATTAATGAATGATAATTTCATAGATCTATTTTTGTGAAATTTGAATATTTCGCTATTAGAACATTAAAGGGGTTGCGGATACACTATTTATGTGCGCGTGAAAGGTTAACCTGTGTTAATTAACCTAAGGTTTTTGGTTAGGGTTTCTGGCGTGCAAGTAAATATCTGTAATAAGATAGATCTGAAGACACCCACTTCATTTAATTCTCTCTCAGGGTGTGGAAACCTCATTCCAGCACCCCCCCATACTGCTTCAGGTGAGACTTTGGCCTGCGCAAGCAGGTCATTGCCTGAAGGGCCAGTATTAAGAGGGTTTTTTTGGTTATGCGTTAACTCTGAATTTTGGTCAGGACCCCTCAATCCAAAAAATGGTTTCATTGCTGGGATCAAGATCATTTTGAGACATATTAGATTTTGTGACATTCATCGAAGACGAAATTAGAAGACCAGTTTGAGCAAAAGATATGTGAATTCTCAATCAAGGAGAGAAGAAGTAAGAAGTTGTTTGCTGAAGAGTGGGAACATAAGTATATTTTCATAGAGGTCCACAAAATTTTCTTTGTGACCTTTGTGCATGAATTAAAGGAGTGGTTATTAAGGTTAGCTAAGTTTCAGACCTGTTGGAAGGACGATAAGATCACTTAGTGGACGCCTGAGTTGATCCAATAGTTAGAGCAGACTGATGACTCCATCACCCGCACTATAGACCATTGGGTTGACAACATTTTGGGTGGTTTTGTGATAGAGTTTGCAGTAGGTCAATTTGTGTCATATTCTAAGGAAGAAATTAGGTTCTTCAAAGGACTAAGAGGTAATTTCATATGCTCTATGCCTTTGCTGATTAAGATGCTAATGTGTGAAAATGGTATTATGTGCAATCACATGGAGTGAATGACCCCAAATGAAATTGAAATCACTACGCACAGTGGAAAGTAATTTTGGGTTAACTAGAGGGGAGACAAATTGGTATACATCCCTCTGAGAAACCCACCTAATAGTGATGTAGAGAACGGTAAGGCCACACGTGTCAGAGGTATCCCTCCAACTACCCCGCAGTCAAACTCACGCAAGGGTAAGTCATCTCCTACTCCACCTCCACCACCACCAGGAGGCGATATGGTTGCACATATGAAGCTACCCACCTTCAAGGGTGCGGGAGATGAAGACATGGAGATATTGTGGTTTGTTGTAGATGCCATATGGATTGCACAAAATGGAAACACCGATGGTGTCAAGAGGGCACAACTAGCTATGGCATTTAAGGGTCATGCACTGGACTGGTTTATGGGATATCTGTCTCAGAACGCTAATCCTACTATTGATGAAATCAAGAAGGCCTTAAAGTAGCAGTTCAAAAAACCAAATTCCTACTCACAATGTGTAACAGAGCTGAAAGAAATCTGATAAGAACTAAATGAATCTGTCTGGGAGGCCGATCAGTGATTGAATCACACTATAAATAATGGAGGATTTATATATGATGACAAGAAACATAAATAATGGTTCATTTACATGCTCTTTCTACACCTGCGCGACCCTCTGAATCAACAAAAAATTGATTCTCGGTGTTGTAACTCCTAGAGACAGCCTAGAGTTGCCATAGACCAGTGCCTAGGACATCTTACATAGCAGAGAGACACGATCATATAATGGGAAGGATCTCAGCAGGACCAGGCTCTTGAACTATTTATTTTCAAATGGGAAAACTAGAATTTCAATGGTATCCAATATTTCAGAAGCTTAAAGCTGAAGCGACAATTCTGAATAAGCAAGATGTTAAGCCCCAACATAAATGCACAAGACAACTCAAAGACAGTTCGCTGTAGCAAGGGCTGGATTCTCGAATACTTCACAGAGAAGGATGATTTAAGGAAATCTACTGAGAATGTAGAAGGAAGAAGATATTAATTGCTATAAAGACAGTATCCAAAAACACACGTTAACATGTGGTGGGCTTAAACATTAAGAATCCTTACATGATAACCACGTTCATAAATAATACTTCATAACATTCAATATAGCAGAAATGTGAATGGATTGAAAATGGGACAACATATTCCACCTGAGCCATATTTAAAGTGCCGATAAGCTAATGAAATAAGTATCCACAGGGATAAATTCATAACAAAAAGCAACCAGCAACTCGCATTCCAGAATGCAATACCAGATATATGGATATAAGCGAAATGAATAACTACACTACAACACACTAGAGAGAATAACACATTGTGAATAATCGAAACCATAATCCTTATCTGAAACAAAACTCCTTTTCATTGAGGCCCTACGGGCTCTTTGTTTTCATATTAGGACGTTCACAAAATAGCTAAACAAGAAGGTCTTACACAGTTACTTCCTCCCAAAATTTTGGAACCTGTCTTTCTCATTTCGTTTACCTTATATAGGCTTCCTTCTATTTCAGCGAGAAGATATTTTGGGAAAATATCTTCTTCGCATGAACAAAATTTGTTAAATGTCACTTTCATAACAACAAAATTTCATGATGGGGAATCAAGCCTCCCATCATGTGTAAACAGGCCCTCGGCCATTTTCAAAAAACAGAAATTCAAATAGCTGTTCGGTGAAAAAAGTAAAATGCAAGATTGGGGGAAAAAAACCCACTCGAAACTTTAAAAGAAATAAACTGAGTGAAAGTAAAACTGGCCGTTAAGGCCACATCATGAGTTGACAGAAAAATCACAAGCGAGGCTGAGTGGAAGCAGTTGCTGATTCAGGCGGAGGCATGTTTGCGAACGAACTGGCATGCTAACTCACAAACTGCGTCAGTCTCTGCTGACTCTCCACAGTTGGCTCAGGCATCGCTGAGAATCCCTCCACCTCGATAAAGGCTTCGATGAGAGTGTGAAAACCTGCCTTGGTAGGGAGCTGGTGCCTGATTATGTAAAGGAGATTAAACTCCTTTTGGAGGACCGTAATAATTGTGTCAGCTTTGAGTTGAGTCGCTTTTCCCATCTGGAGGTCAGTCCGATCTTTTTCCATTTGCAAGGGCGATGTATATTGGTCCAAGGGCAAGAGCACGGCAGGGGAGGCTGGGTCCCAGCAGAAAGGGAGTCCAGCTATGGTGATTCCATTCCATACCTCGTCGAACTGTCTGACGCTGTCGACCACTTGTTGAAGGGCTCTTGAGGCCACTGCTCGGGCCTTCTCTTTATCGATGATCTTACGACATTCGATGGCCTCTATGAATCGGCTAGAGATACCATGTTTCTCCAAGTCGTTTTCCCTTAGCTCGTAAAGAAATGAAATGTACTCCTTAGCATGCTGAGCTCTGTTGGGCAGATTAACCCCTGCCTCCTGCAACTTTCTACTGAGATAGGGAATGGCAGACTTATGTTCCCCTATCATCTCCAAAAACTCCCATTGCTCGATTATCGCTGAGGTTATATCTGACCAGATTATGCTTCTGGCCTCGAGAAGGGTGAGGTTACCCTTTTCTCGACTTCTCATGTCAGCAATGGTTTTCTGCTGCTCTGCCGTGACCTTCTTCTCCTGCTCAACTTCCTTCTGTAGCCCCTCGATTGTTTTGGCATTTTCAGCCATGGAGCTCTCCAATTGTACGATCTTTTGTCTGGTCGTGGATGCTTGCTTTTCCAGTATTTCAATCTCATCTCTGGCTGCGGACAGTCGTGTTGGCAATGAGCTGACTCCACTTGACGTTTCAAACGGTTGGCAGCTGTGTGAATCCCACCTGGCTTGTAGCTCTGTCACTTTGTCTTGTAGTTCGTTGATCTTTTCGGCCATCTTTTCTTTCTCTTCCCTCTCCTTGGATAACCTGGCAGACAGCTCTACTTTCTCCTCCTCCGCTAGCACCAATTTAGCTGTTTGAACATGATGCGAGGCCGATATACGAGCCTGTCCTTTTGCGGATGCAACCTCCTTCTGCAACTGATTTATGAGCGCTGCCTGTGCACTTTTTCCTCCATCATCTATGTTCTTGATCTGATTCTTGAGAACAAGCACTTGGTGTGCTCTGGAACGGCTGGAAACTTGTTCAGCTACTAAGGATGCCCTCAGCTGGTCATGTTTCTGTTCTAAATTCCTTAGTGCGAGGGTGAGCTGCATTAGTTTATACTTCATCATGTCGCAAACCGTTTGGAACAGGTCGCACATATCATTGGCCGGTACCTTCTGCATGTCAATGGCCAATTCAAGCACCTTATAGCTGGGGACATCAGAATGGGGGTCGAGGATGGCCTCTACCATAGACAATACCAGGCTTTCAGTGTCCGTGTTGATAGAGGCGGAGAGCCTGGTATGATATTTTTCCACATACCCCCCTAATTCAGCCTTGTACCTGTCTCGGATTGCTTTATCCATCTGCTCTCTTTCACTCGCCTTGGACGAAGTGTGCTCAATGATGGCCTGCGTAACCTCTGTGAAATCAGAGGAAGCGGCGCTGTCTCTCAACACTGTTATACCTGCCTTGCCTTTATCAAATTCACCAAACTTTGTGAATGGTTCCAGTAATTTCCCTTCTCCTATGACTTCCGCTTCACTGGTGGCCATCCTTTACCTCTTGGGCAGTGGCACTGCTCCGGAGGTACCTGCTTCTTCTTCACTGGTGCCCCTGTTCACCTCCTCCTCCCATGTAGCAGATGAATCTGTCTCCATCTGCGAAAACAAGGGCCAAATTTCGAGGTTAGCCCTCCATTCCATAAATGGCCTCGGCTCATGTATGTAGGGTGTAGACCTGTTCCTTTTCCTTTTGTTTGAAATGATTTCTCGCGAGTCATCAGCCCAGCTTTTCCCCAGCCTCAGGCCCATATCTTGCAGAGTTTTTCAACGATTGGGAGGGCATGTCTTGAGTTTACCGTGAAGGGGCCGATTTCAATAGGAAGCCTTAGGATGTAGCCTTTCTTAGCAGGGACAAAATGGAGCTGGTCAGCTTTTAGGGCTTGCCGGATGTATTCGAGGGCGTAAAATCGTCGGACGGGGAAAACTGGCAACCGGTATGGGGCAACTTCGGCTTCGTAGACCCGAATTTCAATGCAGTCTTCTAAAAGGAACCAATCTCCGGTATACTGGTATTTCCCGGCTTGCAACCAGCGTTTCATTTCTGGGAACACCCTAGGGGAAGGCGCGTCGTGAATGATAGTATAGGCGATGGACATGAAAGTGTTCACAAAGTTAGCATAACCCTCTCCCTTAGGTAATTGACGGACAGAGAAATTCCAGTCGAAGACTGGTCTGGGTTGGGAATTCTCAGAATAGATTTTGTCTAACCCCAAATGGTCGAACTTATCTGCATGCTGGAACAAGAAGAGGTAAAACACCATTGAGCAGAAACGGAACTGGTGGGTTTGTGAGAGCTCCTGGAATTGGGTTAGGATAGCCGAGGAGAGGAAACCAGGAATGTCTAAAACTACCCCATTCTGTGACATGAGCCATAAGAAGCGAACGCATACTATAGAAATGTCTTCCGGGCTCCCTACCCCCAAAAGGCCCGTGATGAGAGAGAGAATGGGTCGAACCTCTTCGATGAAAAGACTCAGAGAGAACGGCTCTAATGTAGGCAGGGAGGCTGCATGGTCGATGGTTATGGAAGATATAAAGGCACGACGGGCTTCTCGTGGCTGTTTAATGAACTGGGTCACCAAGGTTTCATCTTTGAAGATGATATATGTGTCGCTGGCAGGGAAACAGAGGGCCTGTCTGATAACATCGGGAGAAAGGGAAAAAACCCTATTCCCTTGAGGGGAAACGAAAATTCCCCAATGTACATCAAAGACATCTCTGAGCCAGGTGATGAAATCAATACAAGAATGGACCTGAGGGGTAATTTGGTGGTATAAACCCGACACGACAACCCGTAAACGATCTATGTTCTTGTAATGGCGGCCAAAAAGCAGGGATTTGATACTGCGTATGTCAAAAGGGTATTTTGGGTCGCAGATACCAGCCTGCAAGTCATAGAGGGGCTCAAAACCAGGGGGGTTCCTAGACTCACGGACCTGGGGAGTTTCTGGCTCGTTCTTCTTGGGTGTTCCCCTCCCCATGGCTGACATTTCAAGAATTCAAAAAAGAGAAAGGAAAACAGAGGGAAAATAGATAATGGAATACCTGAATAAAGGGTGACACTGCTTGGGAAAGCGACGGGGGGAACCCTGACAATGATTGGGAGTAGACCAGGTGCTCTTCCCTACTTGGTATTTGCCGTAGATAGTAACCTGTGTCTTTTTACTGGACTGAAAAACGAGAGTTGTTATTACTGGAGCAGACTGTTCGAGCTAAAAAGGCGGGTGAGTAGGATGACTGAAGGCAAGTGTCGTAAGGACACTGACAATGAGACACATGGCGCGCGGGGATTGGGGATGTAAGGGTGTAGGTGGGCGCCTCGTGTCGGGTTTAAGGCTGGTACGGGTCTCATTACCAGCTGATCTAATAAACTTTTACCTTACCTTTTACCTGTTTACATGCTGTCCAATCCTTGCAGCGTGTAATTTCTTGCGCCAAATAAACACATGACTTTCCCCCACCGTGAGGGTCCACCTTTCGGTCTGCCACCTGGTCGCCACACCATGCGGCATACTCCTGCTATCTTCTTCTCATATCGAGTCCCCCACCATGCTACGTGTCACAATTCCGCGGGGGTATGGATCCCTTCCTTCCCCCGCTGCTTGACCCCCTTGGAATTTCCCCACGTGCGTTCTCACGTGGCGACAGCTCCTTTTAATACATCGGTCTTGTGTTTAGTGTTGCATTCCCTTTCCTTTTATATCTGTTGTTTTCTTTATGACTTTACACTCCATCCTTTGCGTTATTTCCCCATTGGCTTTAATACATTTGGCTTCCATTACCTTTTCCCCTTTTGAGCCACTTTTGAAATATTTTTCCCTTTGATATAAAATTTAATAGGTGGCTTGTCCATCCTTTAATACACCCGTGACTAATGTTAAAGATTGAACAGCATTGGCTCCACCAAGGGATGGTACGTTTTTCCTCGAACGTGTCGAGAACCACGCAGACCGCCTGTCTATCTTCTTTGAACACCACTTTTCCAGCTCTTGTGACTTCTCCCTGAACAGATCATCATGACTCATGCATTATTTGATAAAAATGAAAACATCAGCTAATGTACAATATAATACAATCAGGATTTTTTAGCCTGCTTCAGAACTGAAAATATGGTTTGAGGAACTTCCCATTTACAGCGGCGTCCAACAGATCTCCCTGCAAATTCTCCAGTTTAAAGGTATTATTTCCTCCCTGTTCTGTAATCTTGAAGGGGCCGAACCAAAGGGGATCAAATTTACCATGCTTACCTTTATCGGCCCTGCGTACATCCCACCTGAGAACTAGGTCTCCCACCTGTAGCTTTCTATCCTTGGTATGCTGATCAAACAACTCTTTCATCTTCTCCTGGTATTCCACAAGCCGCTGGTTCACCTGACTGCGAGTTTCTTCGAGCTCTACCAGTTGATGAATTCTCCTGATGACATCATCAGGTTCCTCCTGGCTTTCCTGTATAAATCGAGCCACTAGCAAGGCCAGCTGTATAGGGAAGACAGCTGCTCGCCCATATACTAACTCATAGGGGGATTTTCCAGTTGCCCTTTTACTGGTTATCTTGTTTGCCCACAGAGCGAACTTCAGTTGGGAGTCCCAGTTCCTCTGGTTTTCATTTATTGTCTTCTTTAGAGCTCTGACCAACGTTTTGTTTGATGATTCCGCCAAACCATTTCCCTGTGGGTAGTAAGCTGTAGAGTGGCCCAGAGTGATTTTATATTGCTGACAAAAATTCACAAATTTAGTAGATTTGAAAGCTTGGGCATTGTGAGTAACTATTCTAGCAGGACATCCGAACCTGGATATAATGTTCTCTTCCATGAATTTGATTATCACCGTGTCTATAGCATTTCGTGCAGGTATGGCTTCCACCCACTTCGTGAAGTAATCTGTAGCAGTTAGGATCCATTTTTGCTGCCCACTGGAGGGTGGGTGAATCTAACCTATGAAGTCAATTCCCCACTGTTTGAAAGGTTCATCAACATGTATAGGAATCAGAGGCAGATCTGCGAGTTTCTATTTTTCTGCAAATTTCTGGCATTTGTCGCTTGCCCTGACCCAGGTGAAGACGTCTTCGAATAATTTTGGCCAGTAGAAACCAGACTTCAGGGTCTTGTGAGTGGTAGCCCTCCAACTGTAATGGCCCCCACATATACCTTCGTGGAACTCTGCTATAATACTTCCCACCTCATCCTCAGTCAGACATAAAAGTAGGATACCCGAGGGATCCCTCCAGTACAGTCGGCCGTTTGCAACCATATATTTCTGAGACTTCAACCTGAGTGCCCTGTATTTAGCCTTCTCACAGTTGGGTGGATAGCTCAGTGTTAAGAGGTACTCCACTATTTCCTTGTACCACTGGCTGGTGAGGTATTTCATCTGTATCTTCTGGGAGGCTATCTCCACTCCCTGTGGTTTTTCATTTTCCTCAGAATCTTCGTTTGCTGTCATAGACAGATTGATACCCAAGGCCTAGCAATTTGACTCGGATAGGATCTTGGCTAGACCTTGGCCCTTGATTAATTTAGTAGGACGAATATCCAACTCATATTCTTGTATCTTGGCTATCCATTTTCCTCGTTTTCCCTCACTGTCCCCTTGGATGAGAATGTCCTTAACGGCTGCTATGGGAACAAATGTAGTGACATGGGACTGTAGAACATACATTCGGAAAGCCTTGAGGGATTTCACCAGAGCGTAGGCTTTCTTCTCCAAAATTTTATACTTGAGCTCGGCATCACGCAGTACTTAGCTGAAGAATGCAATTGGCTGCTCAATGCCTTCCTCGTTTTTCTGCAACAGAACCCCAGCCACTGTGTGGGGTGAAGCAAAAGAAAAAATCATAAAAGGTTTGGAATAATCAGGCCCAGCCAATACAGGGGCTTCAGCAAATGCATTTTTGATTCTAGTAAAGGCCTCTCTTGATTCGGCTGACCATTTTACTTCATTGTTCTTCTTTAACATGTCGGTGATGTGCCTAACTATCTCAGCATAGTTAGGGATGAACCTCCTCAGAAAGTTTATTCGGCCTAAAAATACTTGAATTTCCTTTTTTTTTCTGGGCAGGGCGATGCCATTTATAACTTCGACTCTTTTAGGGTCTATCTTCACTCCATTTTTTGTTACAATGTGCCCCACTAGCTTGCCCTCTTCTAGTGCAAACAGGGACTTCTGTGGGTTAAGGGAGAGGCCATACCTTCTACACTTCTCAAAAGTCCTGCACAGGTGTTCTATATGTTCTGCATCATTCTTTGAGAATACAGTAATGTCGTCTAGATATACCACCACAAACTGGTCCTGCTCTCTAATAAAAGAAATATCCATGGCCCTCTGAAAAGTGGCCCCTGCGTTGATCAGCCCAAAAGGCATTCTGGCGTACATGAACATTCCCCACGGCGTGGTGAAGGCCGTCTTCTTTTGATCTTCTGGTAATACTGCCACCTGATTATAACCCAAAAACCCATCCATCATGGAAATCTGAGAAACTCCAACCACTTTCTGCAAGATGTGGTCCATTTTAGGCAGCGGGTAGTTATCCTTTAAGGATGCCCTGTTCAGGTTCCTGAAATCAACACATAACCTTATCTCTCCATTCTTCTTTCTCACCGGAACTAAATTTTCCACCCACTCGGAATATCTCAATGGCACTATAATTTTGGCCTTCAGCAGTTTCTTTATTTCTTGCTCAATTGAAGGCAGCAACAAGGGGTTAATCTGTCTGAGTTTTTTCTTATGGGGTTTTGCATCTCCCTTCAGTGGAATCTTATGCTGCATAATGTTGACATCAAAATTTTTTAGGTCTTGATATGACTAGGCAAACACGTCTCTGTAGGCCTGGAATAACTTTTGATACAATTGTTTGTATTCATCCGGGACCTTCCTGGACAGCTTCATAATTTTTGGATCCTCTTTAGTGCCTAGATTAAGGTCTTCGACCTGATCTTCTACCACCACTTTATTCAGCTGCAAAGGAACGTCGTTTTTGTTAAAAATCCTCTCTAAAGGCACTAGCCCCCGGGGAATGACATTCCATTTCAACTGCAGAAATCTGTGGCCAGCTATCCTCTCTTCCAGCTTATCTTCTGAAATGTCTCCAGTCTCTTATTCATAACTGTCAATCTCCATATTAGAAAACTCCCCAACAGTTTCTAGGAACCTCTTCACTTGCTCCTTGTCTTCAAACACTTGCCAGTGCTTGATGTTATCTGGGATTGAAGGCCGATACCTTACTTCGATTTCATACCTCAGAAGAGGGTTCTGAGGTGGGCGGAACGTACTAGGAGCTACTGCGAGGGAATCTGCCATCCTGTTCTGTTCTCAGGGCATGAATTGAATGTTGAATGCCAAGAATAAGTTCTCTACAAGATCCCAAACTTCATTTTTGTAGGCCTTCAGCCTAGGATGCTTGGCTTGACACTGATTTCTCACTTGTCGGACTACCAACTCAGAATCTCCCAGCACCTTCAGATTTTGTATGTTCATACTCCTTGCTGTCTGCAGCCCCAATATGAGTGCTTCATACTCAACCACATTGTTTGTGGCCTCATATTCCAGCTTGAAGGACAAGGGGACCCATTGACCCATAGGTGAAATTAGCAACACTCCAGCTCTGTTTCCTTCTCTGGAATTTGCTCCATCAAAGTGGAGTGTCCAGATTTTAGATCCATAGTCCTGCACTGATGATTCAGCCTTTATCTGACAGAATGAGGGTTCATAGGCATATTCCTGATATTTTTCCAAAATTAAACACGAGAAATCCCCGTCTCGGCTGTAGACTGGGGAATTAACTGAATCACCCGCCTTGGTGACTGTTTTGACGAATCTGGTTTCTCAATACAATCTCCTCTCTTGGCCACCAAAGACAGGGATAGTGGCAGGTCAGGTCCAGCTTGATTGATCCTTCGATTCTGGTTCCCCAAGACCTTGACAGTAGCATACCAAAGCGGGCTAGGATGTCAGCCACTACAATATCCATCACCACACTTTTGGCAGGAATCTGAGCTAGATTAACTGCCAGATCTTTAATCATGCCTAAACATTTCACTCTTTTGGAGTCAAAAGAATAGAGGTCTTTATAAGGGCGAGTGATTTGGAGTCCCAGTTGCTCCATGACAGATAGGGGCATGAGGTTGTGAGACGCTCTTGAGTCTAACATACAATTATGCAACAATAGATCATGGATCACTAAAGATACATAAAAGGGGGGTGTGGAGGGATCTAATTCTTCAACGTGTGGACTGAACACCACCATAGGTATTTCTTCTTGCAGGTTAAGACTATCTGGAATGTGTGATGTATCAGGAGGAGAGATGAAGGAAGTGATCTGTGACTGATAAGCAGGTTGTTTCAACAGCTCAGACAGAGGAACTGGTATTTTTACTTTTTCAAGCTCTTTTTGTAGACAGAAGACGGATGAAGGCTTATCGATTGACACTTCCTTTTCTTTTGAATATTTACTTTGTGTGGGAGGCTTAACTTATTTTTCGGTGGGCTTATCACTAAGGGATACAGCTACTTGTGAAGACGAAGGCATTTTATTATCAGATTGCAGAGATTGGTTAAGGGGCCTCTTACCTTTTTCTAGGGATTTTTGAGCATTGACCTCCTTCTGTGTGGATGCTGATTTTTGGGGCGTGTCCTCCTCTTCATCTTGAGTACGGGTTCGCTTCCTAGAGGACATGAGGTCATATTTTCTATTGAACTGGGCTTGCATGAAGTCAACAAACTGTTTACAGTAATCATCAATCTCGGGATCTTCAGTATCCTCGTTGTTCTTCCTTTCTGATTTAGCCTGTAGTTCTCCCTCCTCACTTTCATGTACCGGGCATTCTATTTCATCGCTGTCTGAGAAGACAGGGCATGCCTCCTCTTGTTCATAGGCAGGATCTTCAGGAGAAGCCTCCACTTGCCCCTCCAAGGATAGAGGATGTGGCACCTGATCTTGTTGCTCCTTCTGTCCTCTCTGCAGTATCTGCAAGGGTGGTTTCTTGTATTGAGGATTAAATCCCCTGTTTGGAGCATTCTGGAGATTCTTTGGAGGTGAACTCTTGGCCTCCATCTCAAGCTTGACCAGCTTGCTTGAGAGATTCTTGATCATTCTATTCATCTCTTCAATCTTGTCATTTGTCGAATCTCTATCTTGACTTGAAGTGGATACTTATTCTTTGCCCCTTCTTCTAGTATCATGTTCTTGTTTCCCTTTGGACTTGCCAGCTGAGACAAAATTTGCTTCTATCTCCAACGTACGTACGGTGTCATCCCGAGGAGTGGGTAGAAACACCTCTCTCTCGGTGAGAGAGGCAAATTCGAAGTCAAATCTTTTAACGACCATGGTCTGATGAGGCTTCATCTCGGCAGGAAGACTCAGGTACAATTTGTTAAATCTTCTGATAAACTCTGATACTTCTTCATTGTGTTTCTTTTTCAGAGTGTTGAATTCGGTAAGGACATTACCGTGATCTTTCTCTTCTCCCCATTTTTTGATGAACGCATCCTCCATTGCCTCCCATGTGTTGATAGAACGGGGTCCAAGTGTCTTGAACCACTTTCTAGCTTCCCCATCTAAGGATTGCATGAACATCCTTAGGACCACATCCAGATGTTCCACATTGAAATTCTCTGCGAAAGAGCAAAAATTTAAATATACATTGGCAATGTCATTCTCACCACTAAATCGGGGCGAATCTTTAAATAATCCTGTGGCATGTCATTAATCTTCTGCGTGTACAGGCATCTTGTTTTGCAAGAAGCAGGGACATTTGCCATTGGGGGAGGTGGAGGTAGTATAAGAGGCTAAGATGTAAGAGGAGGAGGAGAAGGTGGAAGTGAAGTATGGATAATGATGGGGATATAGCGAACAACGGCTTGAAGGGGTGACGAGAATGTAGGGCTGTGGATAGCAGCTATTTCAGTAATTTCTTTAATGTTTTCACTTTCAGGGGTAGGGTGGAAGGAGTAATGCGGAGTATAGCTAGACTCGACTTCGTCTTTGATATGGGCACCTCCCCGAGGTGGGATCTCTGAATAGTAACTAGTATCTCTTATGATAGGGTTAGGGCCTTGTATTTGGGTGACTTGAGAGGAAGAGGACGAAAGATATGGAAAGTTTTCTAGGGAGAATTCGGGAATCTCGGTATGAACTGACTGCCTTTCCCTCCAACCCTTCTATGTAGGATTCTCTCTAGGTCAGACACAGAGGGTTTCCTTGACTGAGATGTATCTGACCTTAGGTGTGGCTTACGGGGAGCCAAGACTGCAAACAGGTTTAACTGTAATATGATTGTGGAGTCGCCAAGGTGAGGGGTGCACAACTCTAAACTCTTCGTGCTCACCTTACTGAAGAGTGGATGGGTTTTGTCGAGGCCCAGGGATTTAAATTTCTTCAACTTTGTTCCCCGGCAACGACGCCAAAAAGATGTTGTAACTCCTAGAGACAGCCTAGAGTTGCCATAGACCTGTGCCTAGGACATCTTACATAGCAGAGAGACACGTTCATGTAATGGGAAGGATCTCAGCAGGATCGAGCTCTCGAACTATTTCTTTTCAAATGGAAAAATAGAATTTCAATGGTATCCAATATTTCAGAAGTTTAAAGCTGAAGAGACAATTCTGAATAAGCCAGATGTTAAGCCCCAACCTAAATGCACAAGACAATTCCAAGACAGTTCGCTGCAGCAAGGGTTGGATTCTCGAGTACTTCACAGAGAAGGATGATATAAGGGTATCTATTGAGAACGTAGAAGGGAGAAGATATTAATTGCTATAAAGACAGTATTCAGAAACACACGTTAACATGTGGTGGGCTTAAACATTAAGAATCCATACATGATAACCACGTTCGTAAATAATACTTCATAACATTCAATATAGCAGACATGTGAATGGAGTGAAAATGGAACAACATATTACACCTGAGCCATATTTAAAGTGCCGAGAAGCTAATGAAATAAGTATCCACAGGGATAAATTCATAACAGAAAGCAGCCAGTAACTCGCATTCCAGAATGTAATACCAGATATATGGATATGAGCAAAATGACTGACTACACTACAACACACCAGAGAGAATAACACATTGTGAATAATCGAAGCCAGAATCCTTATCTGAAACAAAACTCCTTTTCATTGAGGCCCGATGGGCTCTTTGCATTCATATTAGGACGTTCACAAAACAAAGCCAAACAAGAAGGTCTTACACCGTTCTTCCTCCAAAATTTTGGAACCTAGCTTTCACATTTGATTTCTCTTATATAGGCTTCATTCCATTTCAGCGAGAAGATATTTTGGGAAAATATCTTCTTCGCATGAACAAAATTTGTTAAATGTCACTTTCATAACAACAAAATTTCATGATGGGGAATCAAGCCTCCCATCATGTGTAAATAGGCCCTCGGCCATTTTCAAAAATAGAAATTCAAATAGCTGTTCGGTGAAAAAAGTAAGATGCAAGAGTGGGGCAAAACAACCCACTTGAAACTTTAAAAGAAATACACTAAGTGAAAGTAAAATTGGCCGTTAAGGCCACATCATGAGTTGACAGAAAAAATCACAAGCGAGGCTGAGTGGAGGCAGTTGCTGACTCAGGCGGAGGCATGTTTGCGGACGAACTGGCATGCTGACTCACAAACTGCGCCAGTATCTACTGACTCTCCACATTTGGCTCAAGCATCGTTGAGAGTCCCTCCACCTTGATATAGGCTTCGGTGAGAGCATGAAAACCTGCCCTAGTAGGGAGTTGTTGCCTGATTATGTAAAGGAGGTTAAACTCCTTTTGGAGGACCGTAACAATTGTGTCAGCTTTGAGTTGAGTCGCTTTTCCCATCTGGAGGTCAGTCCAATCTTTTTCCATTTGCAAGCGCGTTGTGTATTGGTCCAGGGGCAAGAGCACGGCAGGGGCGGCCGGGTCCCAGCAGGAAGGGAGTCCAGCTGTGGTGATTCCATTCCATGCCTCGTCGAACCGTCTGACGCTGTCGACCACTTGCTGAAGGGCTCTTGAGGCTACTACTCGGGCCTTCTCTTTATCGATGATCTTACGACATTCAATGGCCTTTGTGAATCGGCTGGAGATACCATGTTTCTCCAAGTCGTTTTCCCTCAGCTCGTAAAGAAATGAAATGTACTCCTTAGCATGTTGAGCTCTGTTGGGCAAATCAACCCCTGCCTCCTGCAACTTTTTGTTGAGATAGGGAATAGCAGACTTATGCTCCCCTATCATCTCCAAAAACTCCCATTGCTCGATTATCGCTGAGGTTATATCTGACCAGATTATGCTTCTAGCCTCGAGAAGGGTGAGGTTACCCTTTTCTCGACTTCTCATGTCAGCAATGGTTTTCTGCTGCTCTTCCATGACCTTCTTCTCCTGCTCAACTTCCTTCTGTAGCCCCTCGGCGGCGGCGCCCGGCCGGGGCTCTCGCGGTGGCCGATCTTTTTGTACGGTCGTGAATTGCTTGCTTTTCTTCAATCTCAGCTGCGAGACGCGGACGGTTGTGTTGGCAATGAGGGCGGCTCACTCGACGTTTACGGCGGGTACCGCGGTACACCTGGCTTGTAGCTCTGTTGCTTTGTCTTGTAACTCGCTGATCTTTTCGACCATCTTTTCTTTCTCTTCCCTCTCCTTGGATAGCCTGGCAAACAGCTCTGCTTTCTCTTCCTCCGCCTGTACCAATTCAGCTGTTTGAACATGATGTGAGGCAGGTATACAAGCCTGTCTTTTTGCGGATGTGACTTCCTTCTACAACTTATTTATGAGTGCTGCCTGTGCACCTTTTCCTCCTTCATCTAAGTTCTTGATTTGGTCCTCGAGAACACGCACCTGGTGTGCGTTGGCACGACAAGAAACTTGTTCAGCTACTAAGGATGCCCTCAGCTGGTCATGTTTCTGTTCTAACTTCCTTAATGCGAGGGTGAGCTACATTAGTTTATCCTTCATCATGTCGCAAACTATTTGAAACAGGTCGCACATGTTATTGGCTGGTACCTTCTGCATGTCAATGGCAATTTCAAGCACCTTATAACTAGGAACATCAGAATGAGGGTCCAGGATGGCCTCTGCCATAGACAATACCAGGCTTTCAATATCCGCGTTGATAGAGGCGGAGAGCCTGGTATGATATTTTTCCACATACCCCCCTAATTCAGCCTTGTACCTGTCTCGGATTACTTTATTCGTCTGCTCCCTTTCGCTTGGCTTGGAAGAAGTGTGCTCAATGATGGCCTGTGTAACCTCTGTGTAATCAGAGTAAGCGGCGCTGTCTCTCAACACTGTTATCCCTGCCTTGCCTTTATCGAATTCACCAAACTTCGTGAAGGGTTCCAATAATTTCCCTTCTCCTATGACTTCCGCTTCACTGGTGGCCGTCCTTTGCCTCTTGGGCGGTGGTGCTGCTCCGGAGGTACCTGCCTCTTCTTCACCGGCACCCCTATTCACTTCCTCCTCTTCCCTTGTAGCAGATGAATCTGTCTCCATCTACGAAAACAAGGGCCAAATTTCGAGGTTAGCCCTCCATTCCATAAATGGCCTCGGCTCATGTATGTAGGGTGTAGACCTGTTCCTTTTCCTTTTGTTTGAAATGATTTCTCGCGGGTCATAAGCCCAGCTTTTCCCCAGCGTCAGGTCCATATTTTGCAGCATTTTTTCAGCAATTGGGAGGGCATGTCTCGAGTTTACCACGAAGGGGCCGATTTGGATAGGAAGCCTTAGGATGTAGCCTTTCTTAGCGGGGACAAAATGGAGCTGGTCGGCTTTGAGGGCTTGCCGGATGTATTCGAGGGTGTAAACTCGTCGGACGGGGAAAACTGGCAACCGGTATGGAGCAACTTCGGCTCCATAAACTCGAATTTCAGTGCAGTCTTCAGAAAGAAACCAATCTCCGGTACACTAGTATTTCCCGGCTTGCAGCCAGCGTTTCATTTCTGGGAAAACCCTAGGGGAAGGCGAGTCGTGAATGATGGTATAGGCGATGGACATGAAAGTGTTCACAAAGTTCACATAGCCCTCTCCCTTAGGTAATTGACGGATGGAGAAATTCTAGTCGAAGACTGGTCTGGGTTGGGAATTCTCAAAATAAACCTTGTCTAACCCCAAATGGTCGAACTTATCTGCATGCTGGAACAAGAAGAGGTAAAACACCATTGAGCAGAAGCGGAACTAGCGGGTTTGTGAGAGCTCCTGGAATTGGGTTAGGATGGTCGAGGAGAGGAAACCAGGAATGTCCAAGACAACCCCATTCTGTGACATGAGCCATAAGAAGCGAACGCATACTATAGAAATGTCTTTCGGGCTCCCTATCCCCAAAAGGCCAGTGATGAGAGAGAGAACGGGTCGAACCTCTTCGACGAATAGACTTAGTGAAAACGGCTCTAATGTAGGCAGGGAAGTTGCATGGTCGACGATTATGGAAGGTATGAAGGCACGACGGGCTTCCCTTGGCTGTTTAATGAACTGGGTTGCCAAGGTTTCGTCTTTGAAGCTGACATATGTGTCGCTGGCAGGGAAACTGAGGGCCTGTCTGATAACATCGGGAGAAAGGGAAAAAACCCTATTCCCTTGAGGGGAAATGAAAGCGCCCCGATGTACATCAAAGGCATCTCTAAGCCAGGTAATGAAATCAATACAAGAATGGACCTGAGGGGTGATTTGGTGGTATAAGCCCGACACGACAACCCAGAAACGGTCTGCGTTCTTGCAATAGCGGCCGAAAAGCAGGGGTTTGATACTACATATATCAAAAGGGTATTTTGGGTCGCAGATACCAGACTACAAGTCATAGAGGGGTTCAAAACCAGGGGGGTTCCTAGACTCAGGGACCTAGGGAGTTTCTGGCTCGTTCTTCTTGGGCGTTCCCCTCCCCATGGCTGACATTTTAAGAATTCGAAAAAGAGAAAGGAAACAGAGGGAAAATAGATAATGGAATACCTGAACAGAGGGTGAAACTACTTGGGAAAGCGACGCGGGGAACCCTAACAGTGATTGGGGTAGACCAGGCGCTCTTCCCTACTCGGTATTTGCCGTAGATAGTAACCTGTGTCTTTTTACTGGAGTGAAATACGGGAGTTGTTACTACTAGAGCAGGCTGTTCGAGCTAAAAAGGCGGGTGAGTAGGATGACTGAAGGCAAGTGTCATAAGGACAATGACAATGAGACACGTGGCGTGTGGGGATTGGGGGTGTCAAGGTGTAGGTGTGCGCCTCGTGTCGGGTTTAAGGCTGGTACGGGTCTCAGTACCAGCTGACCTAATAAACTTTACCTTACCTTTTTTCGACGTATGCTATCCAATTCTTGCCGCGTGTGATTTCCTTCACCGAACTAACACATGACTTTCCCCGCTGTGAGGGTCCGCCTTTGCTCCGCCACGTCATCACATCACGCGGCATGTTCTTACTACCCCTTTCCAACGTTGAGTCTCCACCATGCTATGTGTCACCATTCCGCGGGGGTATGGATCTCGTCCTTTCCCCGCTGCTTGACCCCCTCGGAATTTCCCCACGTGTGTTCTCACGTGGCAGCAATTTATTTTATTACGTCGGTCTTGCGTTTAGTGCTGTGCTCCTTTTACTTTTATATTTCCTGTTTGCTTTATGACTTTACACTCCATCCTTTGCGTTATTTCCCCATTGGCTTTAATACATTTGGCTTCCATTACCTTTTCCCCTTTTGAGCCACTTTTGAAATATTTTTCCCTTTGATATAAAATTTAATACGTGGCTTGTCCATCCTTTAATACACCCATGACTAATGTTAAATATTGAACAACACTTGGGTTGAGGCTCTTGAAGTTGCCATGAATCTGTAAGTCGCGCCCAAAACTAATGACCAATTTGAAATTCTACAAATCCAAATTAAGTTAGAAGTTATGCACTTGGAGATTCATAACCTACGCAGAGATAGAGGAAAATAAGTTTTCACAGATGTATGGTTCCGATCACACTAAATATCAGTTTAGATTGCTTCAATATTACATGCAAAGCGGGGCCCAGAATACGATTGTGACACGGGATTGAATGGCACTCCATTATGTGGTGTGCGTATCGTCGTGCAGAGCGGCATGACACAAAACATTGCCCTCGATTAGGAATTTATGTACTAGAACTAAAGCAACAATGGTGTAGGTTTTTCTCTTCGGTTGGACACGATGAGCACCACTGCCGCACATTCGATCTGATGATAGACAATGCTAACCTCTTTAGGGTGCAAGCTGACCCATCTTCACTAGCATCCCCCTCTGGGCGTGGTGGATCTCCAGCCAGAGGAAGGGGAGTAGGGAGAGGTGGAGGTGCATGTCATGGAAGAGGAAAATTGTTTTGCTACAACTATGGAGATGTTGGGCACTTTGCGCGTGACTGTCCGAACCTTGAACGACAGTCTTGCAGGTATTGTAGATAGTTTGATCATTTTATTGAATATTGCCCTATTTTGATTGCTAGAATGCAGGAGAAGAAACATAAGACACCTACACAAAATATACAAATGGTTAGGGCTGAGCTGCAGGAGGATGATCCGAGTGTAAAAATCATCACACAAAGTGGTATTGCCACTGGAGAAGATGAGGAAAAGAAGGCTGATGTAGAGCCCTGGATTAGGAAGGCTTTTGAGAAAACAAGGACTTTCCTGCGAGGGAGAAGGGAGACTTTTAGAAGCTAGAAAGGATTTTGTTGCTGAAGGTGCATCCACATCCAATTCAAGCACAAAAGCGAATATTGATGATGAATTCAAACCTTTCTTGCAAGCATGCATCAAAATATTGTGTAACCAGAAAGCAGTATACAACCTTCAGGCTCTAATAGATAGTTGTGCAGATAAGGATTTTCCTCAAACTAAGAGCAAGGTTGTAAACAATATCTACAAGAATAAGAAGAGAACTGGTTGGGAGATACGCATGACCATGCAAATTGGGGAATATGAGATGGATCAGGTCATTTTAGACTCAGGATCTGATGCAAATGTCCTGCCTAAGTAGACCTGGCATAATATGAGTGAACCAAAGATGGAATGGTCCACCATTCAGCTCTGCATGGCCAATCAACAAAATATTATTCCACTAGGGAGACTCCCATAGTTTTTGGTAGATATTGCTGGAGTAAAGGTACACGTATACTTTGAAGTAATGTAGATTATGGATGATGCAGACCCCTACTATGTGCTATTAGGGCTAGATTGGGCCATCAACATGGAGGGAATCATCAACTTAAATCGTAGGAGTATGATATTTGAAAACAATGGTACTCGGGTTATAGTACCTTTGGATCCTAGGGAAGGGGAAAGATATATAGAGCTAGTACGTGAAGGAGATGATGTCGACCATATTTACAAGCTGACTGCAAGGGATGAGGATTGGATCAACCCTACAACTAATGGGATGATGATTTGGGAGAAGGATAATTTATTTTTCTCAAATTCGGATGGAGAAATGGAGAACTAGCAGAATCGTCTGCATGATGTTTCTGCATTGCACTCCCTTAGAATCACTAAAAATTTGCAATGCATCTCCTCAAAGGTAATAGAATTACCCTATTTTGATGGTTCTAGTAGTGTTGTATTATTTTTGGAAAAGTTGGAAAAGGTTGTCCCGGAAGAGCGAAGGTTTTGGGCACTCGATCTTGCTATGTGCGCAACTCCAGCACGTTGGTGGGACACGCATAAGGGGAACTTTGGAGATTGGGAAGCATGCAGCAGGATGATGCAGTTGCGTTTTGAGCAGCCCACTGCCCAACCCACTAATATTTTTGGTGGTCGAGGTGATCCATGCTGTTATCACTCAAAAAAATTCAAACATAATTTTGATAAGGTTACATAGGTTCATGGGTCAAAATAAGGTTGTAGGAGTCATTTTTAAGTTTGATCAAGGGAAATACTAAATTTTTATGGTTTGAGTTTACCCTAAGGTCTAAACCCACTCATTTTTAAACTCCTTCACGTCAAATCATTCATCATTTTCTAATTCATTTCATTTCCAAATTTTTTGTACCAAAACTGCTTAATTAGCCAAGAAACCACAGTTTCGTAGTGCATTACACTATAAAAAGTCACTTTTCACTACGAAACTACTAATAGTTTCGTAGCAAAATAGTCAAATTAACACTACAGACGCTACGAAAGCGCGGTTTGTTGTCTATCTTATCAGTCAAGTTGTTAGGTGTCAGAAAACGTTGGGAAAGGGTAAGTTAGATGATTTTCAAGACATGGAGTGATGAAATCAAAGCACATGCTCAGGTTTGCAGTTATTATGATCATTTTACGTATGTATGAGTCATCATAAGGTCATGAAGAGACATCAAAACTTCAAATCCTTTCCTAATTCAGTCATTTCGTATTTCTCATCCTTTCTTGCATGATATTGAGATCTGGAGAGCTAGTGCACTAAGCCAAAGCCGTGGTTGGTGTTTTCAAAGGTTTACATTGAGCATCAATGATTTGAAAATGGAAGTACTTGAAAATGTGTGCAAGGTATCCATTTCCATTAATTAATTGTCTGCAAAATTCTCCATGTCTGGTTGATTAAACAAACTATTTTTGGTAACTGTTTATGAGTTTATGTGTGAAAGAAATTTAATTTAATTTTTTTTTTAACATATTAAATCAGAAATGTACAGCAAGATAAATTCAGCATAACATGACACAAATGTTTGATGAGCAGTTCACCCCTCCTGGGCTACGTCTGCTGGATAAAGCCTCCCAAAATGAGCTTGTCCTCTTGTATTAAAATGCTTCAAAATGCTAATACAAGTTTAAAAGTGTCTCAAAATACAAATCTAAATGCAAATATTGATTCAAAAGACATGAAAAATCTAGGAATGCCTTTCTAAATTCACTATACAGTGAAGAATTACCATAAACAGTGATTTCTTCAATAATGCCCTGATGGCTCTTTGAACTCCTCTGAAGATTTTTAGGCTGTAGAAGTCCTCAAACAGGTCTGAAACCTCTTTCATTAGGTTTATAAGGTTGAAATTATCTGAAAATGATCTTTGGTTCACCTCAAACAGAGAGGTACAACTCAAAACAGCTCAAACCCCAAAATGGCCCTGATGGCTCAAAAAATAACCTGAAGCTTTTCGAGCTCTGAAAGTATTCAAAAAGCTCTGAAACCTCTTCCAATAGGTTTAGAAGGTAGAAAATATCTGATAATGGTCTTTTTTTCACCTTAAATAGAAAGGTACAACCCAATACAGCTCTATTACCAAAATGGCCCTGGTGGCTCAAAAAGCTTCCATGAAGCTAAAATGGCTGTATAACACCTCTACTACCTCTGGAACCTATCCCAATGGCTCTGGAATGCTGAAAATAGTTGAAAATGACTTTTGGTTTATCACAAATGGTTAAGCATAGCCCAAAACAGCTCCAACTCCCTCTTGGCCTTGATGGCTCTCATTGCTTCCCTGAAGAAAAAGGGACTGAATATCAACTCCAATGGCTCTAAAACTTGTTCCAATGGATTCAAAATGCTCTGAATACCCGAAATCAAAAAAAAAATCGTTCCAAAAGTTTTTTCCTCTCAAAAGTTATGCCAAAATCATTTTTGCCCAATCTGCCCTTGAAAACATCCACTAATTGTGGAGAAACTGGAGTTAACAGCTCCAAAAAAGGCGAAATTCCCAAAAGTAGTGGAATCCACTCCAAATTCTTCAGCGGTTATTAAAAGGCATTAAATGTTGGATAAGCATTCACATGTGCAATAAGCACTTAGCAGTTTTGGTTAACTAACTCTGAATTTAATAGACCGTGGCATATAATGTTAAAAGGGTGGTCACATAAACGTGGCATTAAACTATTTTAAAACAAATCCGCTAACATAATTTTTAAGCCCCTTGGTTACCAGCTTCCGGTCATGTGGGGTCGGGCTAGCCCTAAGGGGCTAACCCCTTTTGTTTTCCGCCCCAACCAATTTGAAACCATAAACATAATTGCCGCCCAACACATGTTAAGAACTAAACCGGTGGCCTAACGATAAGACGTTTCTGCTTCAACCCGGAGGTCTCGGGTTCAAACCTTGTAATTTCCAAAAAAAAATAATATTTCAAGCCTCCTCCTGGGCCTGGGGCCACGTGGCAGCCCATGATTGGCCAGAAACCACAAAAGTCAACCAAATGATGAATGACAGCATGACACTTGTCACTGCAGGATTGGCCCAGGTGGAATATTCTAGGGAATATTCCAAGGAATATTCCTTGGAATATTCCAATAATATTCCTTGGAATATTCCTTTTTTAATTTTTCAAATTTGGAAGTCAAACCTGGTCAAACTAGTCTTTTGCCTGAAATTCTGAATTTTCAAACTTGAATAAATTTCACATACAGTGTCGGATTTGAGTGTCGTTCACGGAGTTAGGATCGTATCGCTAAGGCCTATCCGATCGTTTAGGTTGCAAGTGATTTTGAACACTTTCAATTTTTGAGCTTTTTCCATAGCTCTGACTTGAGCTCTTGATCACACCTCCAAAATGAGAAGCTTTTGGACCCCAAAAGCTCACTGAAGTCTGACTGCGAAACTCAGCGTAAATGAAGACTAAAAACATCCTCTTCTCTTGACCTCCAAAAATTTCACGACTTGCCAACTATCCTCATGGCGAAAAGTTGTTGAATAGACCATGTATGCCAAGTACTTGTGTCGAATCCCGACCAAGTTTTTCTCGCCATACCAATCTGCCATACTGAAACCAGCAATGACCCTTGCTGAACTTTGTGCCCTTTTTTCTTGCATGTCTTTCCATCCCATGGAATCTTGCACTTCTTGCACTGACACTTCGTTCTCTGCACCAATCGACACCAAAGGCACCTTGTGCAACATATGACATCAACAACAAGTTGACAATGAAATGTGCTATACAATTGACACAACCATCAATGTAAAAAGTGTGCTCACAATCAACACAAGTTGACAAACAGGTGTGACACAATCGACACAAGTCGATAAACAACAAGATACATCTTGACAAACACATGTGTATGTATCATGTACAATGAACTATATACAGTTCGCTAATTACACATACAACCTCTATGTACATGTGCAACTTCAACTCTTCTTTTCAAATACCAACAAGTACATCATCCCAAAAACATGTGGGTGACTAAGAGCTGAACTAAAAGACATTGCTGCAATATAAGTGAGTATCATACTCATCTTTTATACCTCCATGGTGAAATTTTGCAACAACAAAGAAATTCCTTCAACTGAAACTGCTTTTACATGCAATCTTGCATCAACTTTTCAACTGAAATACATGCATACAAAATCTGAAATTTGCATGTACAAAATGAGTATGACTTACTACATTAAGAAGTTAATCCACTTCCTACCAAGCCAACTCCATGGCGTCTTTTCCTGCTGCAACATTTCTACATGTGAATCTTCCATTTCCACATCGATAATGGAATCCATAGATCCACTTGCGCCAATCTTTTTGTCCTCTAGCTGCATGTGCTTTGGACGACTTGTTGGATGCAAGGTCCAACAATGAGAGACATCATGTCCCTTCTTTTGAAAAAATGTGCAACTCTTAAGCACTTTCTGAGAAATTTTTCTTTGCCTCTTCTGCTTCCTATGTGCTTTCTTTTTCAACCAGCATCTTGAAGCAACATGGTTAAATCCACCACAAAATGTGCAACAAAACTTTCTTTCATTTGAACAAGAAAAATTATCATTCTTTGTTGAAACATAATCAAATTGATCATGTGAATAATTACCTCTTTTGCTACATGGAATGTCCATCCTTTTTGTCTTCGAAAGATGATGAACTAGTAGAGGCTACAACTTTCTTTTCTAGACTTACATCACAACTCTTGTCTTGAAAAATGTTTACATTTGCATGCTTGCCATAAGCGACATGTTTACCCTCTACTTGCTGCAATGATGGCTTAAAACAATGGCAATCATCCTTAAAACAATTTTGACATATATGCATTTTAGAACTTGGAATAAAGGTTCTCTTTAAATTTGCATCACATGCATTCAAGGATTTGGAGTCTTCGCCATTAAACTGCATATAACCAAGACCAACATTCTTGGGTCGCTCCAAAACCGAAATAGGGTCAACCATGCCTTGTGCATGCTTTCCCAAACCTTTGCCTTCATGATAGCCCATTTTGACCATTACTTTGGACCCTATACCCATTGTATGTTTTTCAAAAGAACCAACACACTTTTCAATTGACGAAATTGAAGACAAGTTGGAATGGTTTACCTCTTCCTCACGCTTGTTCTTGGACAAAGCTTCTTGAGCTTGAAGGAGTTGTTTCTCCATGTCATGCAGTCTTTGGAGAATTGTTTCCTTCTCTTCCTTCATGGCTAACAATTGTGCATGAAGCTTAACACTTTCTCTTTGATCCTCAATTAGAATCTGCACCATGTCCTTCACCTTAATGAACTCATTCTTCATGTCATCATTGAAGAATCTCGTGAAGGAGGAAACTTCACTTGTAGAAGAAGTTGACATTATGTAAATGGTCAAATTAACAAAAGGAAATTCCAAAGAAAAGTTCTCAAAGCTTTCAAACATATGACAAGCTTTTAACCAAATGTCTGTAAAGACCCCTTCTTATTCAAGCAGCCATAAAAAACAAACTCCAATAGCTTTTGTAGCAAACACTAACCAAGTGGGTTTGTTTTCCAAAGATAACCTCGAGGTACTTTGGGGTAAGGAAATAGCCTACAACTCTTTTTTCCTTTCTAAGACTTAGCTATCAACAACTATATTTTCAACTCAAGCAAACTCATACAATCAACCATTTTGCAACCAATAAAACAGTCAATCTTTTACACTGTTTTAACACCTTTTTCACAAAAACAAATGCTCAACTTATGCTCTGATACCATCTAATCTGAAAATGAAAGCTTTAAACTGCCTATATAACTGCGGCATTTAATGAAATGGAGTGGTCACATTTCATAAACATTAATGGTTTGGTTGATTAACCGTTTCCAAGAGTCCGCCGGTGATAGGCCCAAGGTTCCGACCTTGTGGTTCTATGTGTAGGGGGTTGGCCCCGTTTTTTCCCCAACCATATCTTTGACAAAGTTTAAATATGTGATATGAACCATAGAGTTTAAGAACTAACGTATGGCCCAATGGTAAAGCGTGGGTGCGCTAAACCGCAAGTTGCGAGTTTGATGCCCAGGACCTCCAACAATTTTTTCCATACAAAAATTTTTAACAGGCCTGGGGCCACGTGGCAACCTCCAGGCTTGCCACGTGGCACCCATTGATTGGCCGAAAAATTCCAAAGTCAAACCAAAAACAAATCTTGTGCTGCCACTTGTCAAATGATGATTGGCCCAGGTGGAATATTCCTTATTTTTCTAATTTTTCAAATTTGGAAGTCAAACCTGGTCAAACTGGTCTTTTGCATGAAATTTTGAATTTTCAAACTTGAATAACTTTCACATAGAGTGTCGGATTTGAGTGTCGTTCACAGTGTCAGGATCGTATCGCCAAGGCCTATCCAGTCATTCAGGTTGCAAGTTTATTTTGAACACTTTTAATTTTGAGCTTTTTCCATAGCTCAGACTTGATTCCTTGATCAATCAACAAGCGAGACTAAACATTATCAAGAAAGGCTGAGCAATTCTTAGAGAAACTATGGCAGAGAAAAGAAAAACACACAAGGGTGGACAATGTCTGAGATATGAACCTGTAGACATGAAAGTGATCAATGAAGACCCAAAAATAGTGAAAGCCTTCAGAAGGGCAAGTTTCCTACAGTTTTCTGAGAAATTAAAAGGCTTTCATACATAGGTGTCCAAGGAGTTTGCTTTGAATTTCAGTGGAACAGCCACTAAAGTAGGAATGCTAAATTTGTCCATCACACCAGAGGTTATTTCTGCTGCTATAGAAATTCCAAGAGGTCAGGAGAACTGATTCAAAGGTTTTAAGTTTAACATGGAGAAACTTGAATTAATCCATGAGGAATTTTAGAACAAAGGTCTAAAAATGACAATGCTTAAAGAGAAAATCGGTTAACCTGTCATAAATGAGGAAAAAATTCCTCAAGGAGCATAAGGTAAGTTGATTCATGGTTTTTTAAGACTAATGATATGTTAGGGACAAGATTTTGGCACTTGCACGATTCATTTTTCAAAATGACACAAAATATTCATTTTTGGCACTTTTCAGCAATTTCGTAGTGCCTCTGGGCTTGAAGAATAACAAAACGCTACGAAACTGTCATGTTTTCGTAGCGAAATGTTTTTAAGGTTTATGAGAAAATGAAAACGAATTTTGGAAATATGAAAGAGGTTTTCCTTCATAACAGACCCAAATACAAAGCATCTCTCAGTTTCTATAAATTCATTAGGAGGTGGCAGAAATTGATGAATTAAAATGCACTACGAAACTGTTGTTACGAAACTGTCCTGTACATGACTGTTTTAGTTGTTTTCATAGAAAACTTCAAGTTAATTTTTTGGCCAAATGAAAAAGTGTTTTTGAATTCTGAAAGACTTTTTTCTTCACGACAACCCCAACTACAAAATCCTCTCTTAATTTCTGCAAATCCATCAAGGTTTAGAAGATATAGGCTCTGTTCTAAGACCTATTTTTCAGAAAAAAGAGGAAAAATCTGCAAAGGTGTTTTAAATATGAAAGGTGGTTTTGGACCAATTCTGGAGAGTATTAAGAGATGAAATTGGTATGAGGGATGTGTTTGATGATGATGAACCTAATGCAAAAGGAAATATTCCAAGGTTTTGAGGTTAAAGGCATTTTTTACAGCGCTACGAAAGTGTGCTACGAAACTGCCTTACATTCGTAGCACACTGTATTGCAGCATTTTTAGCAGGTTTGGAGCAATTTTTGGACATATGGAAGATATGGAAGAGTTAAATACCATATCAAAAAATTATTTTACATTCAAGGACCACAAATTAAATATTAAATGACAGCCAAAGGATTCGAGGAAGAAGAATACCATTTTCCTAAAAAACAGGGTCTTGTTTCCTAGTTTTGAGGAGGTCAGCTAAGTGGTCATAAAGTGATGAATCCCATCATCTAAATTCAGCCATGTGACAAAATAATTTTCAAAGATGTAATTTATTTTAGTAGATAAGGTTATTAAAGCTAATAATGAGTATTTTGAGTCCTATTTGAAATAGGACAGTCAAGTAGGATAAGTGTCTGCTTGTCATTAATTTGATGTTTTATGGTTATGCAAGGTGTTATTAGGAAAAAATTCGATGTATCTAGCCTAGAGGCAGATCATCTCATGATGTAACAACTCTATTAAATACCATTGAGTCGAATTTGTCAGGGGTTGGAGACTTTTGGCAAAATTTCAGCTTATTGTAAATTGACTGTTTCAGCTAATACAGAGATTTGTTACTTGACCAACTTGAGATTTTGAAGGATTTTTTAGTGTTTAATTGTTCTATATTTACCTTTTATGTATCTCTCTTGCAGTGTTTTTCATTTGTATTAATTAGAATTCATCCATGTGATGCTCTGCATTCCTTTATAAGTGATTTGACTGTGTATTTTCATGTCTTATGTATGTGTGTCCTACTACTAAAAACTCTGACCTGCCTCAACTTCCATGTCAAGTGAACTCACTAAATCACTGAAATTTTTGACTCCATAAGCCCAATGTCTACATGTTGATGTTATTTTCAACCTACATTCATCATAACCAGTTTATTTCCTAAATAGAGTTAGCCATATATATCTTTGTTCCATATCATTAACCCTTGAGAGGGCCCTCTCAAGCTGAGGAGGCTAAGACTCAGTCATAAGATTGGTTTGAAATAGTTACACTAAAGTTGTCTGATCAACAACCAATCAGGTAATATTTGGTGATAACACATGCAAACACATGGCTACATGGATGGAGGTTGTGGATAAGAAGCCCAATACCAAATGGGTTCACATATTTATCCATATGTTGGGACCAAACCCTATTACGTGGTATTTGGAGACTGAGATGTGATGAGGGATAGTTAATTTGGTTACAATGAGTGAAAGTTTTATGTTAACCTTCGGCATGGTCGATGGATCAGAAGGAATAGTCGAAGCCCTGTAGGACATATAAGAAATTGTCTTTGATGATTCCTATCCTTAGCTAGAATGTGTTGCTCCAGCATGGGAAGCACAGATGCAGGATATTGCCAACTGCAAAAATACATCAGTGGAAGATAATGATGAATATCCAAGAAATATCAATATCCTAGAATCCGAGGGGGAGTGCACAGTGTTAGTTCCCAAACCCACCTCAGGCTAAAATAAGGAAGAAAAAGGACAACACCAAACCACACTCAGCCTCGTAGCTAGCCCTACGAGGACAGGAGAGGGCTCTCTCCGGGTCAATCTCAATGAAAATGTTCAAAGGGGCTTGATATGACTAAAAAAACAACTGATCTTAAGCTAGATAAACAAATAGGAGGGTTTGATTTTAATTTTTAGGGGTTTTGTTTGGAAAAAGGGGAAAGACAATTTTTGGGCTTGGGGATGAGGCCAATTTCTTGCAGAGTTCAAGTTGGGGCGAGGTAGGCAGCAGATTTGATGTCTTAGATTCGATGAATGGATAGAAAATACTACTGAGGAGCTGAAGAGGGAAAGAGAGTGCAAGGATCCTCTTCAAACTGACGAAAAACACATAAAACTAAACAAAAGTTTAAGGCAGAGCACCAGCAAACTAATGAATTGTACCTTAGTTACTCATTTGTTTAATTCAGAATTAAAGAGAAGGGAAATGGCATACATATAACATTAATGAAACTTAAAATAACATGATAATAACATCATCAAAACTCAGAAGCCACAAGGATCCCAACAAGTGCTGCAAAACTCTGGTCTTTCCTTTGCCAAAAATCTGAAAATGGATATACAATGAGGTGCTAAAATTTTCCCAAGAGTCCAAACCTGAAAATGCCTCAAAAAATACAATATATAGACCATCCTAACCCCTTCCCATGCCTCTAGGGGTCGAGCTCATCCTTTTAGGAGCTGTTTGAACCAATTCTAAACATGGAATTGAAATCTAGGCAGCCAAACAACTTGCCTCTATATGCTAGGAAACTGATCCATTCACTCAATTTTCACTTTTTAGTGAATGAATCCTCTAGAACAAGTAAAAACATGCCAAATTTACATCATAGCCACAAAATTACATCAATATAGATCAAAAATTACATGAGGAAGTGAAACTAGTCAAAACTGGGCGAAATGTTGAGTTGAAGAGTCAAAAATAGGCCAAATTTCTCTATGCGCCGCGCCCAATTTCCCTATGCGCCGCGCCACTTTGAGCCTGGTTTTGGAGCACTTCCTAAAGTCCAAATTGACTCATGATAGCTCGTTGGAAATCCTTGGATATCTGCTATCCAACCCAAGTGGAATTTTTCAATTTGGATGTCATTTTCCCCTCCAAAACTGCAATCTCCCAAGACTGGTTCCTGCTGGTGCAAAAAGTGGCAGAAAGGCCATTTTTGGAGTGTTTTTGACCTTTAAGACCACCCAGAACTTCATGAAATCTCTCAGCCATTCCTGAGCATGCATAATTTACCATAAAAAACCCAAAAATATCAAGTTTTCCTCCAGAAGATGTCCCAATCATAAGCGCGCGTCGGGTGGTGCGATGCGTCGGGTGGAAAAACCTGTTTTGCAACCAAAATTTTCTCCAAATTGGCTGAAATTTGAAGTGACGGTCTCCCATCATGTCTCATGCTCAGCCAAGGAAGCTTCAGCCAAGATTCGGAGTGGATCCGGCCTTTTCCGACGTTTCACTGCTTTTCTCAACCTTGCCTTTAGGATCTTCATTTTTGCTCTGCAAACGTGTGTACGGGCCCAATAGTGATTCTTCATATGTCTAAGCATGTCTTTGTCCCTATTAGCCTTCACCAAAAACTTCTCCAGATGAATGTTAACTCTCGTAAGGCAAGTCTCTCGCTCAAAAGGTGTCATGTCACATGGTCTCTTTCGGGCCAATTCAAGGTCTTCACGGATTTGCCGCAACTCTATGAGTGTGTGCTGATCCTCCAGTTGTTTATTCCACTGCTCCAAGTAATTTATAACCCACTGAGCTCTCTGCAATTTCTCGGTCAGCGTTTCAATCTCAACTTTCTGCTCCTAGATGAATTATTTCAGCTTTGAGCTGGGAGAGCTGGAATCAACATCAATCAAGATAAAATCAGTATCTTGGCCTCCTGAAGGGCCCTCATCGTGCATAGGCCTCTTGCCTCTGTCCTGGACCTGTACCTGTGCTGATGTTGAAGGCGAGACCCCTTCCACACCATGTGGAGATAGTACTCATGCTGCTGATGAAGGCAACGAGACCCCTTCCACCCCTGGTGAAGATAGTACTCATCGTGCTGCTGCAAATAAGGCTCTGTGGCCTCTCTGATATGTCACACACACTAGAGAATTGATAGGATCTGTCTCAGGAACCTCAAACTGATGCGAAGGCTCACCTACATCGTGAAAAATCTTGGGAGGAGGCTGAGGGGCTGCTAAGAAGTCACGGGAAATGAACTCATCCCATGCGATGCCCTGCAATCCAAGCTGATGTACTACAATGATTTTGATGAGCGCATAATGATAAATGATGTTATGTTGCTGTTCTGGAGTCTTCTTCTGCACCAAGGTAGTCATCCGCTCTATGTTTCGGCACATGAAGTATGGAATATTCATCAGTCGCACTCTCATGAAATGCATCAAAAGTCTGACATGGTATGCATAAAGGCGTGAGAATCTACCCTCACAGTTGAAGTATCTGATGATGAGTTTCATTAATGGAACATAAGACTCCTTCAGAAACCGGAACGGGAATACCCTGCTCAACTACCTCAAATATCCAGGTCTGATGTAAGGCTCATAATATGCTCTATCCAGCTGTTGTCTCCTATTCCACTCTTCACCAATGTTCGGTATCCCGGTCGCCTCAGAAATAGTCTCTGGTGTCAAAGTGAAGTTCACTCCAACAAGGTTTACATGACCATCACGCAAATGTAAAACAAATAAGCAAACCAACTCTGGATGGTGTTGAATCTGAGATATCATCTCACAATACCGAAAACATGAATGTTGCTGAAAGAATGTCATTGCAAGCGGGCAAGCCTGCAATTGAGCCAAAGAAGTGGGCTCCTCTCTGACGTGCCTGCCACTTTTATGAGACCTCCTCAGTACATTTAGCCCTGTGGTTGAGTCACTGTCCTGCTTATATCCCTGCTCATATGATGAATTTGTCTCTGACATGATGCTGAAAACAAGGTGTTTGACAAGTATGCTGATATATGTGTGGTGAAAACAAGTGTTTTTCAAGATCAAGTGTGACACATATACAATAAGATGCTGTGGAGAAATGTCGCAAGGAATACAATAGAATGTCAAGTGAATTTAAGTGTGAGGAAAGTCACTGTTTGAGGGACTTATGGATTTGGACAATTTACAAGTGATATAGGAAAAAGTGATAGTGATGGGGGTATGATTAGGAACAAGAGTTAATGAAATGGAAACATATAAGTGAGATGAAAGACATAAAGGCAGCCCTCGAATCTTATGAAAATTAGGCTTTCACCAATGACAGGAAGGGAGGGAAATGATGGTAAGAGGATTAAAAAACATGGGAACAAAGGGTATAGGGAATATGGGACAGCGGAAATAGGATAGAGACTATGGTAGGTATGATAGTGTGACAACAATAGCAGTGATAACAATGATGACAATGACAAGAGCACAAATGAACATGGAATGAAAGTTTAAGCACCAAAACACCTCTTTGCAAACCCTAAAGAGCAGATTTAATATGGGTATAGGGTTTAATATTTCATTAACTAAAATCCAATCTCTTCGCTTCTAAACCACACCACTCACAAATAAAATCACTGAACATGCCTTGCTAACTTACTTGGAGAAGAATTGCGCTGAAACAAATTGAGTTTTTGTAGAGCGGAAGTGATTTTGGCCTTTGGGGCTCTGTGCGCCACGCACAAGCCCAATGCACCGTACCTCGCGAGTGCGCCGCGCCCGTTGTAAAATGAAAAGAGTTTTTCGGCTCTATGCGCCGCGCTCTGTGGGTGCGCCGCGACCTATCCCAATGCGCCGCGCTGTCTTCAAACACACAGTCGGCCCTTAAAACTCAGACTTCGTTCCTCCAAACTTCAAAATCGACCTTCCTCTTGGACTTGTTGAATATATCTTGATGCAAATGAATGAATGGCTTTGAGAAATATCTCATATAGACATGATTTTAATTTTTTCTTCTTCAAAACCCATTTTGTAATGTTTTAATCTTTGGCACTTTTTGCATTTAATTCAACTTCTTTCTTTTTGTTTCCTCACTGAATTTCTGAGCTTTGAATGATGAAATTGGTTGATTTTTTCAGGGCTGGTGGCATCGAACTTCGGAAAAGGAAAACCAGAGTCTGCTTGGTGAAGTACAACATGGTGGAAAGATACATTTTATTACAAAAACAAATTTGACAATTTCTTCTTCAAAACAGAGTTTTGAAGAAGAAACGTCCTCGAACATATTTGATGATGAAAATTTTGAACTGAAAACTTATTGAAAACCTCCTCATGGCCTGCGGGCATTTTTTAACATTTCGGAAGACCAAACCCTAGACTTAAAAACTAAAATGATTCTTTTTGACAAAAATAGCATCTATGACTGTAAATGACATGAACTGAAATTTGATGAATTTTGACCAATTTTGACCAACCCAGCAGGTACAAGCATGAGGGAAAATGAGAGAACAAAGCCCTTCCGTCAGAAAATGGCATGCCCCTAACAGAATGCAGATGAATGAGCGGAATGAGACACCTAAACAATGAAATTCAATAAGAGAAATGATCTCTGACGGAGGGATGTAAAGCCCGACTCTAACACACAGTTGAAGGGCCCTTGTAAGTAATTATAGATGTGGCTAAGCCTTTAAAACTAAAGGAAGTCAACATTGGGATGGAGTAACAGCCCAAGTTGGCCAAAATAGGAGATTATTGGGATGATGACACAGTGGTAAAGGTTGCAGAGCTATTGACCAAATCTCAGGACCTGTTTCCCACAAATGTTTCTGAGCTCAAAGGAATTGTTAGAGATTTGGGAGTTATGAAAATCACTCTAAAACCAGATGCATGCCCTGTCAAGAAATGGCCATACTGATTAAATCCAAAATATAAGCAAAAAGTGAAGGAATAACTGGAGAAAATTTTTGTTGTAGGAATCATTGAGCCTGTGGAGGAGTCTGATTGGGTGATCCCGATGGTTTATTAGGAAAATAAGACTAAGGGAGAAATTAGGATTTTTGTGGACCTGCGCAAATTGAATGATACATGCGTACATGACCCCTTCCCTACTCGATTTTTATATGAGATATTGGACAATGTGGGAGGACAAGAGGCCTACTCTTTCACTTATGGACTTTCATGGTATCATCAGATAAGGATCACACTAGAATATCAGAGTAAGAACACTTTTGCAAACAGAATGGGGATCCTTCCAATACACAGTCATTCTTTTTGGGTTGAAGAATGCACATGCTATATTCTCACATGTAGTGGTAGTTGTATTCAATAAGTTTATGCACAAGTTTTTGGAAGTGTACTTTGATGATTGGACTGTGTTTGGACTACTAAAGAATCATGTTTCCAACTTGTGCATGATGCTCAACACTTGCAGGAAGCATCAAATCTCTCTTAACTTGAAGAAGTGTATCTTCTATGTTCATTTTGGAATCTTATTGGGACATGTTGTTTCGGGAAGGGTTGATGGTGGATCCATCAAATATTGTAGTTATTATCAACTTGGAGATTCCTACCAATGATAAACAGTTTCGCTCTATTCTAGGACACACCAGATATTATAGAAAATTCATTCAGGGCTATGCTCTGATCGTTGCACCCATGGAGAAATTGCCAAAGAAAAATGTGTCCTTTTTCTGGGATGAGGAGTGCCAAAATATATTTGAGTTGTTGAAAGAAAATATGGTTAATTCACCTATTTTAATATTCTCTAACTGGTCCAAGGTCTTCCATGTGCATGGCTATGCATCCGACATTGCACTTGGGGTTGTTTTAGTGGTGCATCCAGGAGAAGTAGATATTGATCACCCCGTTTCCTTTGAAAGTAGGGAGCTCTCCAGTGAAGAGAGAAACTATTAAACCACACAGAGGGAAGGTTTGGCTATGTTCTACACTCTATATAAATATAGGCATTATCTGCTAGGAGGGCACTTCAATATGTTCACTGACCACTCTTCTTTGAAGTACCTGGTCAAAAAGCGTGTGTTGGTGGGGTGGGGGGGGGGGAGATTTGTATATGGTTGTTGCTATTTCAAGAATATGATTTTGAAATCATTGTTAAGCCTGGTAGATTGAATGTTGGACCTGTTCACTTATCACGCATTAAGAATGGGGAGGAACCGACCAGTCTGGAGAAGGGAATACCAGATGTGCAACTATTTTCCATTAAATTGGTTGACGAACACTTTGCAGATATCATTCACTTTATGACTACTAGTAGTGCACCTATTGAATACTTGGTGCAACAAAATGAGGAGTTGGTTTTGCGTGCAACTAAGTTTACATTGATTGCTGGTCAACTGTACAAGTTGGGAGAAAATGAAGTTTTAAGAAGGTATGTCTTAGAACATGAAATAAAATACATCTTGGCTGAGGCTCATGGGGGAGTGGTAGGAGGCCACTATGCAGGAAACACCATTGCATAAAAGGTGTTGCATGCCGGATTATGGTGGCCCATGCTGCACAACGATGCACATGCATATTATCAAGCTTGTGAGGCATGCCAAAGAATAGGAAACCATCACACAGAGATGAGATGCCACTGCAATCGCAGATGGCTCTACATGATTTTGATAAATGGGCCATAGAATTTTTTGAACCTATTAATCCTCCTAGGAAAAATACTGGAGCGCGTTATATCATCACTACAACAGATTATGTAACCAGATGGGAAGAATATAAGCCAGTAAAATATTGTACTGCAGACACTATTAAATATCTTGACTATATTTTGGTGCCCAAATATATTGATGAGTGATCGGGGTGTGCACTTTGTTAATGAGACCATTGAAGCTCTGACAGGTGAGTTTCAGATACATCACCAGAAGAGTACTCCCTATCACCCTTAGGCAAATGGTGCAATGGAAACCTTTAACAAAATCCTAGAGAATGCACTCACAAATATCTGCAATGCAAATCGAAGCAATTGGGATGTGTGCATCCCTTCTATCTTATGGGATTATAGGACTACATGCAGGAAGTTGACTACTAAAACACCATTCATGATGGTTTATGGCCAAGAAGCAATCATGCCGATTGAATACATCATCCCAAGCCTGAACCAGACATCATGGAGAAATTTCTACCACAATCACAATTGGTCACATTAGAGGAGGATCGGTTTATTTCCAACCTTCACCAGAAAGTACAGAAGGTGCGCGAAAAGGCTTGGAATGATAAGCACATCCGGAATAAGGCATTCAAAGAAGAATATATGGTTTTATTGTATGATAGTCAGTTTGCACGCCACTCAGGGAAGTTGATGCAGCATGAAACTGAAATTTACACATATTACCATGGACCTGTGGGTTATGGCCCACATACATACGGAATCATTTCAACAGTGGTCACTTTGTCTTAACTTCAGCAGTTTTTAGCCAAAACTCTTTCGGCAATCTTTAACTCATCACAATATACATCCCCCAAACCATATCGTAGTTTGAAGCTTTTCTGACATTGCATGTCGCAGAATATAATAGATAACATTCACGCAATAAAAATACCGATGAAAAGTTGCGATGACGATATCGCATCGCAACATCGCAACATCCACAGTTTATCACACTTTTTTGTTTCAAGGATTTACCTCTCCTCCTTAACGTTATCCTGTATCATATGTGATATGCACTAGAGCGCTATGCCGACACATGGCCACTCCTCATCACCGCATCACAAGATATATCATTTAACTTGCGAAGTCTTAAAAAATAATTATAATAATTGCCAATGTGCGAAATCACTCTGTTTGTGATTTAACCTCCACCATTGATCTACGCCCCGATCTAACAGTCTTCACTACTCGCTCTTCTCAAAATCTCTCACTCTATTGGTAAATATGTTCTGAAACCTTAACAACAATTTTCACTCAAATAATAAGGCACACCATAGTTCTGACGAGCTTATCATCGGCTCATAAAATGATTGTGATTCTTAAACAAACGCACACAGGAACACTAGAATCAAACATTCATGAAACACACAGATTCCATTCAAACTAGAATTACACAAAAATTATCCAACACAGAAATCCATACTCTACTTCAAACAAATCGGGAATTTAACAGTTACATATGGCGCCATGGTTGGGCCAATTCTCACACAATTGGCCACCCCCACTAAGCATTCACACTTACAATTTAAATATCAAAATACAATATGGATCAAATCAAGTGAGATCCGATTGAATTCCTAACTTCGCTCATAATTTCTAAAAATAACCATTTCGTTAATGAACAATTAACAAACTCAACAGAACATGAGTAAATCTCACTCTCATGCAACGCTTGCCCTCTGGAAGGTTCCTGAATTTCCACTTTGACTTGTGTGGGTTGATGCTCCTACATCAGAATCCTAAGGTACAAAAATTTTATGACCTCCTAGTCATATGCCTTATTTTTTTGTCTTAGAAATTCTACCCACATCTTCTGTGGAATTTCATTTGTGATCTTTTTGTGAGCTGCAACAAAACCTTCGTAGTAGCAATTCTTCCCTGCTACATGATACCTCACTAAGCTTCTCTCCTATGAGCTTAGTCTTTCATCACTTCTCTGGTTCTCTCCTCTGGAACCATTTGAGCATTCTTAGCTCTAGGTTGCTGAAAATATTCTCACCTTACTTGGCTGCTACCTGCACAAAAATAAAGACCACAGGCTTACCAAATTTCAACATATTTTTACCTCCTTCCTTCGCACACAAAATATTCTCGCATGAAATATTTCCCTGCTCTAATACCACTTGATGTAGCATGAAACTTCAATTTACACATATTACCATGGACCTATGGGTTATGGCCCACATACATACAGAAGAATTTCAATAGTGGTCGCTTTATCTTAACTTCAACATTTTTTAACCAAATCTCTGTCGGAAATCCTTAACTCATTGCAACATATAGCCCCCAAGCCATATCTCAATTCAAATCTTTTCTTACATCGCATGTCATACAATATAAAAAATAACATTTGCACTAAACAATAAAAATACCGATGCAGAATTGCGATGACGATGTCCCATCGCAACATCCACGGTTTATCGCACTTCGACGTTTCAAGGATTTACCTCTCCTCCTTAATGTTATCTTGTATCGTATGCGATATGCGCTGGAGCGTTGTGGCGACACATGGCCACTCCTCATCACCACATTGTAAGATATATCATTTAACTTGTGAAGTCTTAAAACATAAATATAATAATTTTCTAAGTGTGAAATCACTATGTTTGCAATTCAACCTCCGTTGTTGATTTGTGCCCCGATCTAATGGTCTTCACTTCTTGCTCTTCTCTGAATCTCCCACTCTATTGGTCAATCTATTTTGAAACCTTAACATCAATTTTCACTCAAACAATAAGGCATGCCATAGTTCTTTCGAGCTTCTCGTCGGCTCATAAAATGATTGTGATTCTTAAACAAACGCACACAACAACACTAGAATCAAACATTCATGAAACACATGGATTCCAGTCAAACTGGAATTACACAGAAATTATCCAACACAAAAATCCATACTCTATTTCAAACAAATCGGGAATTACATAGTTACATATGGCACCATGGTTAAGCCAATTCTCACACAATTGGCAACCCCCACTAATCATTCACACTTACAATTTAAATAGAAAAATACAATATAGATCATATCAAGTGAGATCCGATCAAATCCCTAACTTTGCTCACAATCGCTCAAAATAACCTTTTCATTAATGAAAAATTAACAAAATCAACCAAAAATGAGTAAATCTCGCTCTCATTCCACGCTTGCCTTCTAGAAGATTCCTGAATTTCAACTTTGACTTGGGTGGGTTGATGCTCCTGCATTAGAAGTTTAGAAAGCATTGGTTGGGGTTGTATATTATGAAGGAGATCACTAATGGAGGCATGGTGTGCTTGGCCACGTTGCGCAGCGAGAGCCTCCCCAAGTACATCAACAGAATCCGACTAAAGCCGTATAGGGATAACCCTGTGCCTACCAAATGACTATATGGTTGGAGAAACAAAATCCACCTGTCTACGCGTTGTGCAGAGGACATATGCAGGTAGGTGTGACACGAGCATAGAAACTGTGCGCAGTGGGAAAAAATAGTTGTTGGAACAGTAACTCTGGGTGAAAAATCGCTTTTACCGTTGGATGGAGCGGGTTTTCTGCAATTAATGAGGAGATATTATGGGATTTTTGACCATTTTTACAGGGATAAGGTGCCAATAATTAATTTTTGACCATTTTTACCATGGATCACCTATAAAATTAAGGAAGTGAATCGCATTTCATTTCTTTATTGTTTGAGTGAATTGCGCCCTAAAATTTTCATTATGCATTATATGTTTGGCCCTGAGACCCCCACATCCCATGTGAACAACCCCGATTTTATCTTCAAGCCCAAAATGATGGCCACTAACCCCGATGTTGAGAGTGCACCATCGAAAGAGAAATATGTTCCAATCACAACATCTACTGACTAGGGATCTGAAGAAGTCCACGAAGTTACCCTAGAGGTTCAAGAAGTAGTATCCACACCTTCCAAAGGAAAGGGTAAGGTGACCAAGGGATCATCCTCAAAATCACACACATCCCCCAAAAATATTACTTCCCCGCATCAGGCGACAAAGGACAGTTCCCCTATGGGTGACCTATGTTAGTAATATAGGAGGATGCGCTCTTTGTTTAGCCCATCTCGTGGCTCCCCAAGTATGTGAAGCCATGCAGACCTTCTGTCAGGGCTCCAAAGGACATGGATACGGTGCACGACTACCTACAAATGTCTTTAATCCCTAAGTCAGTCACATTTTAGGGGGATATGTTTGGAAATATCCCTTTAGTAAATTTTGATGAGTATAATCTGGAAAACGAGAAGACATTCCCTGAATTGGCAGCTGAGTACTACTTGGAGCGTGTGCTGTATGGAAAAGTCGTGAAGGTAGAGCCCATGCCATGGGTGCATGGGTTAAGCAACGCTGGGATTCTCAACTTGCTGAGGATTCCCCATTTTGGAAGATACCACATCACTGATGTCCGTGTGTGCCAGCTGTTGGCAATGGTTCACGATGAGTGTCCCTGGATATAGAACTACATTCCCATAGATGTTGCATTTATCCATCGTATCACTGGCTTGTTGTAGAAAGGACCTCATCCTATGGCAAGTTATGGAAAGATCCAGGAGCAGAAGGTAACCGCGAAGGTAAAGGTGGACTATAAGGTGGGACATGAATCCATGGGTTTCTTGGTGAAATAGATCAATGACTAGGCGGTGCACCTTAGTCCTTGGAAATTTAGTCCTGGGATGTAAAATTATGCACAAATTTCGGCCTAAGGTGGTCCCCATGCACATCATCGCACTTGTAAGGTAGTGCTAGAAGGGCATCAGCAAAAATTGGTCCTAGTACCTAGGCATGGATTTCTTGGAGAACGTGTGCGAGGCGGAAGAGGAGGGTAAAAACTTATGTTATTCATGGTTGCTCCTGCTAATTTCTCTGGTTGCGTGGGAAACACCCGTGAGTGCAATTATCTCAGATGTGGAGCCTAGTGTCTTTGAAGGGGCGCTCTACGCCATCCTATGGGACTCTACAGACCCGAAGCACGTGATAGAAAACAAGATTTTTTGGGTCTTATTTGAAGGTGCATTGGCCACAGAAATCCACTCGTGCCCGTATTTGTCCCCAGCCGCATATGATAAATACAAAGCCATTACATATTTCCAGGTATCAATTCACAATGTAAAAAATCGTGCACGCAAAGACAGGGTATGGTACAACCTACACTACATAGTAACAGAGGTCGAGATTAACCTAGTTATTGCAGCCTAGCCAGCTGAATGGAAGACTGAGCTAGGCTCCGCTAAGCCTGTCACAGCCTCCACATAGGGAAACGAAATAACTAGTGCTCCCAAGGAGAAGGAAGCAGAGAAAGAAGTCGAGAAGGAAGTTGAAATGGAAGCCGAAAAGGAGGCAGATAAGGAAACTAAGACAGATATGGAGGTCAATATCGGGTGCATAGAGGGAAGGAATGGTGCCAGAGCTAAGTCCCCTAAAGCTACTAAGCACGGAGTTGAGACCCCTAATGGTGTGCGCAAGAAGCACAAGGGATCGAATATCAGAGGCGCAGATGATCTCACCCTAACCGAAGATGACTTGGATAAAATTGCAGATGCGTCCACCTCTGCATCTGAGGATTGATGGATCACGCCAGAGGAGCGGTACAAAGCTACAGTAGAGGTGATGAAAATAGGATTATAGGTACTTCAACTAAATACAGACAATATTCAAGTGAGCGTTTCTCAGGCGAGGCCAGATCAAGAGAGCATGAATACCAGCTTGGTTATCAGCATGGCAGATAGTTGAATCTGCCCATTCCCTGGAGCTGCAGTTACTTTGGAACGACCAGATCTACAAGCACAAGTTTAGACGTGCCTTGAAGTTGGGATTGACTTATCTATGTTTCCCACTAGTAATTTTCATGCCATTCAGACCATCATCAAGGACGAGCTGCAGTTTCGTGAGGCATGCATGCAGCAACAGCTCATTGAGACAGAGCAGAAGGTTACAACACGAACAGAAGAATATCTGCAGGTGCAGATAGCCTAGCAAGCAATGGTGGCCCAGCGTGCCATATTACAAAATTTGATTGATCACCTTTGTGGTGACCCCCTTGAGGTTTTTATCTGAAAATGAAAGTATTTTTACTATTTTTCAAAGTATTCATTTCCATTAAATTAAGTGTGCAAAGTGTTTGTAAGGTCTTGCAAGTAAAACAAAATGTTCTTGGTAACTGTTTATGAGTTTAAATGTGAGGGAATTTTATTTAAATTTACTGTTTAACAAATTGAATCTGAAATACACAACAGAATAACTTCACCATAAACAACAACAACATGATGAGGCATTTCACCCCTCTTGGGCTACATCTGCCAAGTCCAAGGCTCCCAATGGGCATGTCCTTGATATATTATGATGCTCAAATTGGTTTTACAGTGAAACTATAGCCTAAATAGGCTAAAAAAGCTATGGAAATGAATTCATAAGACAGAAATAAGCTAATTATGGCTTTTATTTCACCTGAAACAGTGAAGTGTAGCCCAATGAAGCTCCATTTCCCTCATGGCCCTTATGGCTCTCCAAGCTTATCTGAAGAAAAAATGGCTGAAATACACCTTTGTTGGCTCTGAAACCTATTCCAATGGCTCTAGAATGCTTAGAATAGTCGAAATTGACTAATATTTTGTCCAAAAAGGTTCAATATTCCAGAAATTATGGCAAAAACAATATTTTGACTAATGTCACTAAAAAACTCCACCAAATTTGGCTAACTCCAGTTAGGAGCGCCAGAAATGGCGATCCACCCTGAAATGGTAGAAACGTGCCCAAATTTAGTGAGGACATTAAATGTAATGGTTATGTGTAGGCTCTTTCACATTCTGGATTCTCAGACTGGTAGTGAGCTGGTGGATAAGTTTAAAAAACCGCGCCTCTGGTCACCACTCGTGGTTCTATGCGATGAGGGCTAGCACCTGGGGGCTAGCCCAAATCTCCACCGGTTTAAAAATACCTTAGCTCCTAGTCTGAAGACCTGGGACATATGGTATGGGGGCTGGCCCCTTTTAAACTCCGCTGGAAATGTTTTAGCACTTGGTTTTGCATTGGAGGTCACATGTTTAGCCTTTAGCCCTGGGGCTTATCCAAAGCCCTGCTCCATTGTTCAACACTCAACCATAGTCGACCCGACTGCTGACCCATCCACGTGCAGGTCAGGTCGACCTCCGCCCTAACCTTTTAACATTCAATCCTGCATGAAATTTGCGTTCAGAGTGACACATGAACGTTCGGGTTGGGTTGTGCTCGACTAAATTGAACACGTTTAGCTCGGGTTGGTTTGCCCATAACTCCATTTTAAAAAAAATCTTGAACCTTGGGCCTGGGGCCATGCCACGTGGTAGCCTCTAAGTAGGCCATGTGGCACCCTATGATAGGCCACCAAAAAACCTTAAAAATGAATTTTTTTTTCCATAATTTTTTTTTTAATGACAAAATTGCTGAGTTCAAAGGCCCTATTTTGGAAGGTTATTGGGCATTTTAAAACTTCAATATCTTCCTCATATGACATCATATTTTAATCTCATTCACGGATCCAAAATCACAGCGACTAGGCCTATCCGTTCGTTCAGTCTGCAACCAATTCTGAGCAGTTCCAATTTTGAGCATTTTTTCCTCTTGAGCATGATCACCTGATCACACCTCCCCATTGGGAATATTTTGTACCCCAAAAGACTTAAATTACCTGTTAAGAAGATGAGGGTATAAATCCCTCACCTTTTCCACCTCAATCCACTTTTCCTTACTCGGTTTGCTGCCTTTAAGACCAACCCGAACATAATCAACATTTACCCTCCTCGAAGTGCATGTCCTTCTGTCAAGGATAGCATCCTCTTTCAACTCATCCAAAAATTCTGGCGAGAAATCCTCTATGAATGGCAGCTGAATGTCACTTTCATAATAAACAATTAAAGGAGGTTCATACAAACGTAAATTTTCCACATTCACAACGGAATACATTTGCATATATGAAAGAAAATCTAGTTGAAAAGCATTATTTCCAACTTGTTTAAGGATCTTGAATGGACCATAACGAATAGGCTTTATCTTTTTACCTTATCCTTGCATTCTTTCCTTACTAATATGCAGCCATACCTCATCCCCTTCTTGAAACTTATGATCAATTATGTTTTTATCATGTCTCTCCTTGTACTTGCCTTGAATTTTTTCAAGTTGTTCTTGAACTTGCTAATGTATGAGCCTAATTATTTCAATGCGAGCTTTTTCAATGTCACTATGCCCATCAATGGCCACATCCTTCTCAAGAATGAAATCTAAAGGTGACTTAGGAAAATACCCAAAGCAAGGTTCAAAAGGTGAAGTATTTGTAGAAGAGTGCTTGGCCCAGTTGTAAGTATGTTGAATTTAATGCAGGTGCTCATCCCAAAGCTTGGGATGCTTGCTACAATAACCTCTCAAAATATGTACAATGGTTCTGTTCACTACCTATGTTTGGTCATATTTTTGTGGATGGAAAGCAGTACTCTTCTTCAACTTGGTGTCCATCATCTTCCATAGATTGGACCAAAAATTCCCAACAAATCTGGAATCCCTGTCACTAACAATGGACGTAGGCAAGCCATAATGAACCCATACATGTTGAAAATATAAATCAGCAGTTTGTTCAGCAGTTATAGATTTCTCACATGGCATAAGAATACACATCTTGCTGAATCAATCAACTACTACATAAAGATAATCATGATGCTTTCTAGATAATGGTAGACCTCCAAAAAAATCCATAGAATATAGAAGGTACCGGCAATGGCATATATAAACCAAGACTCCTATTGTTAGGCTTGCTTGTAGCACATAATGAACAACCTCTAATGAAATGTGAAACACTATCTACCATGCGAGGCCAATATCAATACCTCTGTAAATGTGCCACTGTTTTGCTTACCCCGAAATGTCCAGCAATAAGAGAAGAATGAGCTTCTCTCATGATGCTTAGTCTCTCCCCCTGTGGTATACATAACTTGCCCATATGAAATAGAAAATTATTATGAAAATGATAATCATTCTCCTCAACATGATTCCCTTCACTCAAGTTAGCATACACATCCTTAAAATCAACATCTGATGCATACTGTTCTATGTAGCTCTCATGTACAATAGAATCATTCTTAATTAAAGTAGTAGCGCTAATAATAGGCCTTGAAAGCATATCAGAAAATTTATTGTAAATACCTTTCTTATACCTTATTACCAAGTGAAATTGTTGTAGGAAACCCATCCATCTGAAATGTCGTGACTGCTGCAATTTACTTTGCGACTGCAAGTACTGTAAAGGTTGATGGTCAGTATGAACAACTGTTTCTTTGCCCATAAAATAGTGTTTCCACTTTTTAATACTTTGTACCAATGCATACAACCCCTTATCATATGTAGGATACAACAGCACCATTAAATGTCTCAGAATGAAATGCGATAGGCTTACTATGTTGTAAGAGAACTGCACCCATGGCATAATCACTAGCATTGGTTTGAATCTCGAATGGTTGTCTCAAGTCCAATAATGCAAGGACTGGAGCTGAAATTATCTTATCTTTCAAAGACAAAATCTTTCTTTTTCTTGCCTCCCCATTGGAAAGCATGCTTCACACTAGTCACCGCATGCATAGGAGCTGCTATGGCAGAGAAGTTATAAATAAACTTCCTCCAATACTGAGCTGCACCCAAAAAACTTCTTACCTCTGTAATGGATTTGGGAGTAGGCCAATTCACAATGGATTCTACCTTAGAAGGATCAATTCTCAAAGCACCTCCTCCTACTATGTGTCTCAAATAAACCAAATAAGTCTTTCCAAATTCACACTTTGACATTTTAAGAAACAACTAATTTTTCTTCAAAATATCAAGTACTTTCTTAACATGCATGACATGCTCTTCTCTAATCTTGTTGAACATTAAGATGTCATCTAAGTAGACAATAATGAAATCATCAAGAAAATGATGTAAGACATCATCAATTACCCGCATGAAATTTGCAGGTGCATTGCATAAACCAAATGGCATAACAAGCCACTCAAAGAGTCCCTGTTTGGTTTTAAATGTTGTCTTCCAAATGTCACTTTCTACAATTCTAACTTGATGATAACCACTACGTAAGTCTAACTTAGTGAAATATTTAGCATCTTTCAGTTGATCTAACAAATCATCTATCCTTGGGAGTGGGTAACGATTCTTTACCGTTATCTTGTTCAATGCCCTGAAGTCCATACACATGTGCCAAGTTCCATCTTTCTTTGGAATCAACACTATCGATGACCCACATGGCGAAGTGCTTGGTCTAATGAATCCTTTGTCCAACAAGTCTTTAATTTGCCTCTTTATTTTAGCATTCTCCATGATATACATGTGGTACATGCCTATGTTAGGAAGAGGAAAATCTTGATGTAAATGGATTTCATGTTGAATCTCCCTTTTAGGAGGTAAAATTGTTGGTTCCTGAAACATCTCATGAGGTGAATCAACTACATCATATAAATTTTATTTAAGCTTGGAATCACAATTTTCAAATGACTCATGATTCACATCAACCTTGGGCTTAACCATAAGAAGTACAAAACTCTTACTGGAATTCACTAGCCTTTTTACCTGTCTCGCATTTACCATCGCTATATTTTCCTTCTTGCGATGTGCTCTGACAATAAAATACTTGCCATATTTAAAGAGATGATACTTATTTTCATGGTGATGAAAGATCGCTTTCCTTTCAAATAAGTAAGGACTTCCCAAAACAATTCCTAATATATCAAGCGGTACTACATCAAGTTCAACTGTGTCAATAAAGTGTGCAGTAATCGCGAATCGCAATATGCACTTTCTTGAGACTTGTAAGTTTTCATCCTTGAATATCCACCCAATTGGATAAGGATTTGGATGTGGAATGGTCTCAAGTTTAAGTTGTTTGACCAAGTCTTTTGATATGATATTTTCTTGTGACCCACTATCAAACAATGTGTCAATTTTGTATGTTTTGAGACTACCCTCACATGGAACAATTCAATTCTTTCTTCCTCATTTAGAGTTTTTATATGAAAGTTTGAAGTACTAGTGCTTGTCTTAGTTTTAGTTTCCTTTCCCTTCATACTTTTCAAAACCATGGCTGCAATTTTGGTTTCGTCACCTGAATCATCACCTAAGTCTTGTGGTGTAGTTTTAGTAGCTGCAGTTTTCTTCTTTCCTTTGCTTTTGTTAAACTGAGTTCTTTTTTCAGGATGTAATTTCCAACATTTTTTCTCTTCATGGCCTTCTCTTGAACAATGTTTATATATTAATTTTTTACCCTCTTGTTTGACAGATGCATTCTTTTTCCCTTTTCCCTTAAATTTTTTATCTTTGTTCTTCCCCTTAAAAGACTTGTTTCTACCCTCATCAAAAGTGTTTTTCCCTATAGCCTCTAAATGTGTAGCGTATATGCAAACTTCGTCTAGACTAGTAGGATTGAACATAAGGATAGTATGTTTAAGTAGCTATGCAAACCACCTATATATTTCAGCCAAGTATCTTGACTTTGTAAGTCTACCCCTAATAAGATTTCTCTTCTCCTAAACTCTTGGGTGTAGTCTTGTACATTTTGTCCCTTAAGTTGTCTAAAGTTTTGCCAATTCTGTTGGGTGCAGGAATTACACTTAAGTAAAGTCCTCAACACTTAAATTATCAACCCAGGGGATTCCTAAACTTATAGACGAAGCACAGGAAATGACAGAGATGGTGTGAATATTTCTAATATCAAATCCTACTTTTTAAAGGAAAAATTGCAGAATCAAACTTTAGAGAAGGCAACTCAAACCATCAAAAAAATTTGAGGCTAGAACAAGAAGAAATATACTTGCAAGAGAGATTCGGAAATAAAAATAAGGCAATTACTCTAGTGGGATATTGATCATCTACTAAGAATGTGTTTTCTTTAGCAAAGACACCTTATCAGTCTTCAACAGATGGGCCCTTTCAAACCTGCTCATGTAAAGATATCCTTCCCACAAGAATCGATCTTGCACTAGTGCAGGAACAACGATCTATGCAGAAGGTGTAAAGTAATGTCTGTACTAAAAATGATTTTCTTCGTGCAAGGGCCTTGAACTTTCTCAAGTCCACAACACTCAGATCTGGTATCAAGAAACTAGTTCTTGTATCTGATCTAATATTCTTACACTTTAACTTTTAGTCCTTGAAATCAATGATTAATTACTGCAAGTATTATGAAACCAAATTTCTTATCATAAAGATGAATATCTGTAGAGAATAATGAAACAATATTTTTAATTAAGATGTAACTAAAACCAAGAAAGTTGTTAGAAGTAAACTAAAGAGACTTGAAGCATCACACTATCCAGCACTGGTGCAGAAACAGTTCTCCTGCTTGCACCAGGCAGAGAAAACAAACCAAACATGTAGAAAGTGAATAGCACACCAAAGTGCACTGGTGCAGGTAATTTCTCTTACTCGAACCAGGCTGAGAAAACAAACTACACGTGCAAAAAGTGAATATCACACCAATGTGCACTGGTGCAGTTAATTTATCCTGCTCGAACCAGGTGGAGAAAACAAACCACACGTGCAGAAAGTGAATAGCACGCCAATGTGCACTGGCACAGGTAATTTCTCTTGTTCAAACTAGGCAGAGAAAGAAAATTTAAATTCAGATGCAGAAAAGGAAATTTAACTACTTCACACTGCAGATCTGCTTTCACTCAAATAGAAATTCAAATGTTGTAAATTAAATCACACTTAGTAGACATAAATTGCAAGAACAGAAAGGAGGGAGAACATGCTGGGTTGGCTGGGCCCTAGCCAACCAGCACGTTTCCCTTTCAAATGGAAACGCTACTCAGTATTGAATCAATTCATCAACTGTTAAGCATGAAGAAATAAAATCCATGAAGCATAAGGCAGAGCTCTTATTATTAAATCCTCAAAGAAAATACATGTGTGGTTACATATCCAGCCCAGATTTGGGCGATAACAAAAGACAGGCTTGTTACCGCCTCACTGGTTCTATTCTCTGATCTATTCAATTCTATCCCCATATTGAACATCTTGTCCTATTTACATTTCTCCTTATATAGATCCTTTTGGCCGCAGGCCAAAAGGATCATTTAACCATTACATAGCCAATTGCAGAAATCGTTACAACAAATTACATAACCAATTGCAGAATAAGCTTTCGGTCTTCAAAATTAAACGTTCTAAAAAAATGGGCCATGGCTATCTCCAACTTTTCGTTCCTCCTAAGTCCGATCTCCGCTACTCTAGATTGACTTTCTGTTATCACTGGGACTCAAATGCCTTAAGATATGGTGGTACAAAATTAGGCAGCAATTAAAGAGATCTGGATTTGCTGCCAAGATTCGTGATGCTGGCCCTGGTGCGAGATTTGTTTTGCACTAAAAATCAGAGGTCAAGGTAAGAATTTAACTATTAAATAACATAGGAGGTAACGATGAGTTACAAAAGTAATTCTAAGTAGAAAATCACATAATAAATAGTTAATAAATGCTAAGTTAAGTTAAAATATGTAAAATATGAAGTTAATGCAAAATGTGTCATCATTCTCGCACTAGTGCAGGATAAGGGTGCATAAGATAGGTAAAACAGGGTAAATGATTACGATTTGGAAGCCTGGGGAAAATGGTAAAAAAGGGTGCAAATTAGAGGACCAACAAATTCATGATAGCCTTTTGTAAATGAGCTAATGGATAAAATTGCTTTTTAATTGCAGTAATAAATTCAGCCCATGATAAAGTGATCTTACCATGTTTTTTAATTTCATCCTTGGTATTGGCTTTCCACCATACCAATGCTGCTCCATCCATTCTCAACGAGGCTAAATGTATCTTGGTGTCATCATCATGAAGGTTCTGTATCCTCAAGTAAAATTCCAACTGTCTGATCCAATTGTCAAGTTTCTCTGCATTGACTTCACCGTTAAACATAGGCAACTCAAATTTGACATCAAGCTTTAAAACTGAACTTTTACCAGTGGTTTTAGACTTGTGAGATTGATTCACCAAAGTTAAGGATGACGATGTAGAGGAAGAGGATGAATATGGGTGGATCACCATTTCCACTGTGTCCTTTCTTTGACTTGTCATCACTTTTCTTTCCTCCTGAAGAACCCTCTCCTTCTTTCTAGTTTTTAGACCCTTCTCCAACAAGCCTATCATTCCTTTCTTGGTAGAGTATCCTCACCATCTCAGTCATATCCAAGAAAGCTTTCCAGAATACCCGTTCTTCTTCCTTGGGATCCATATCTTAAGGAGTTTCTCCCTCTCTTGAAGACATGCTTGAAGCTTCTTCTATGGCTCTTGGAGGTGGCTCTCTGACCCTTCTTGGTTGTGGATTAATTTGTGCACTAACCAAGTGTCCTTCACCTCTCTTGAGTTTAAGCCTAGTAAATATCAAAACTTGCAAACAATCAACTATATCTTTGCACAAAACAAATGTTGAGTAAAGCTCTAGCTCCTAAGGCTCAAATCCTTAGCTCTGATACAATTTGATCTAAAAATGAAAGTATTTGTATTTTTGTTCAAAGTATTCATTTCCATTAAACTAAGTGTGCAAAGTGTTTGTAAGGTCTTGCAAGTAAAACAAAGTGTTCTTGGTAACTGTTTATGAGTTTAAGTGTGAGGGAATGTTATTTAAATTTATTGTTTAACAACTTGAATCTGAAATACACAGTAGAATAACTTCACCATAAACACACAACAACATGATGAGGTAGTTCACCCCTCCTGGGCTACATCTGCCGGGTCCAAGGCTCCCAATGGGCATGTCCTTGATATATTATGATGCTCAAATTGGTTTTACAGTGAAAAATAAGACTAAACAGGCTGAAAAAGCTGTGGAAATGAATTCATAAGATAGAAATAAGCTAAGTATGGCTTTTATTTCACCTAAAACAGTGAAGTGTAGCCCAATGCAGCTCCATTTCCCTCATGGCCTTGATGGCTCTCCAAGCTTCCCTGAAGCAAAAATGGCTGAAAGACACCTCTGTTGGCTTTGCACCCTATTCCAATGGATCCAGAATTCTCAGAATAGTCAAAATTGACTAAGATTTCATCCAAAAAGGTTCAATATTCCATAAATTTGGAAAAAACAGTATTTTTCCTAATGTCACTAAAAAAACTCCACCAAATTTGGCTAAATCCAGTTAGGAGCACCAGAAATGGCAGTCCACCAAGAAATGGTGGAACTGTGCCCAGATTTAGTAGGGACATTAAATGTAACGGTTTTGTGGAGGCGCATTCACATGCTGGATTCCTAGACTGGTAGTGAGCTGGCGGATAAGTTTAAAAAACCACGCCCGTGGTCACTGCTCGTGGTTCTATGCGACAAGGGCTAGCACCCGAGGGCTAGCCCAAATCTCTACCAGCTTAAAAATACCTTAGCTCCTGGTCCAGAGAACTGGGACATATGGTATGGGGGCTGGCCCCCTTTAAACTCTGCCAGAAATATTTTAGCACTTGGTTTTGCGTTGGAGGTCACATGTTTAGCCTTTAGCCCTGGGGCTTATCCAAAACCCCACTCCACTATTCAACACTCAATTTTGGTCAACCCGACTGCTGACCCATCTGCGTGAAGGTTGGGTCGACCTTCGCCCTGACCTTTTCATGTTCAATCCTACACGAAATTTTCGTTCAGAGTGACCCGTGAACGTTCAGGTCGGGTCGTGCCCCACTGACCCAAACACGTTCAGCTCAGGTCGGTTTGCCCACAACTCCATTTTTTAAACAATCTTGAACCTTGGGCCTGGGGCCACGTGGCAGCCTCTAAGGAAGCCACGTGGCACCCTCTTATATGCCACCAAAAAACCTTAAAAATGTTTTTTTTTTTTTCCATAAATATTTTTTGAATGACAAAATTTATGAGTTCAAAGGTCATGTTTTGGAAGGATATTGGACGTTTTAAAAATTCAATATATTCCTCATACGACGTTGGATTTGGGTCTTGTTCATGGCACCAAAATTGCAGTGACGAGGCCTATCATGTCGTTCAGTTTTCAACCAATTCTGAGCAGTTCCAATTTTGAGAATTTTTTCCTCTTGAACATGATCACCTGATCAGGTTTCCATCCTTGCCCTTGATGCACCTTAGGACAAGGTCCTTGAAGGCCTCCCACTCTGATGTTCAAGCGGTAAAGGAAAGTTTTGAACAGTGGATTGCGGAGTTACAGGCAAATCTCCAACCAGATACTTCGTCAGAAATGTGAGCACAATGCATTGCTTTAGTAAAGGAGGCATCCGACAGCATTGCAACAACAATCACCAAGGGCACCGAACTCCTCGACATAGCCATGGACTTGTGGACTTCAGTATAGACCAATCCGCTCGTCAGAAAAATCTCACCGGAACTGCATGCAAAAGAGAATACATTCGATGAGCTTCAGGAGGCATTGCCCACACTTGTGCCTACTCAGAGAATGGCACATTTGCAGATGAGCCAAGTGTTGTGCAACAAGGTTGAAGACCACCCACATGAAGCCTTAGGCCGATGAAGCAATGCATCTATCGCATGACCTGGATTTTGTCATAAAGAATCTGAGCCATACATACCAGAGTATTAGTTTTGCAGTTGAAGGGCTTACTTCTTAGAATTTGGTGGACACAGCTCATAGTGTTGCTGATCATAGCGTGGACATCCTTGCACCCTTTACCACTTCCATCGAGGAGCTAAATGAAAAGATAAATAACCCAGCAGCTCTGTGACTTGAGACAAGTCATAAGATTGTGTTGGGGGACAGTTGGAGCAAGATCCCTTAGGGCTACATTTTTGGGATTAAATAATAGTATTTTTTTAGTTTTGAGTCATGTGCTCTAAGCAATGCAGATTCAAGGGGCTTTGGGGTGGGTCAAAGCCCCTTGATGAGTTTTAATGGGTCAAAGGGTAAATCTAGGGGTCTCAAACCACAGATTGATGAGTGCAGGCTAAGGTATAAGTAGAAGTCTAGATCGAGTCGGATAAGTAAGTTTTTGGATGAAAATTAATGTATGCTAATCTGAAGTAAGTCTATGTTAAGCATTTATGTATAAAAAGGTGTAATATTCCTAATTAGCTTTTAGCTAGTTAGAATATTAAATTTTGGTTTTGTCAATAAGATAGATTAATAAGAGGGTAGAGGGACCCATAAATATTTTTAGTAAGAATACAACCACATCTAATGTGAATGTGGATCAATGCATCTAGATAGGATCAAGTTGAATAAACCACTCCTTGGTGTGAATGGGGGTCAATGCATGTCAATGGGGTCAAGTTGACCAAACCAATAGCATAGTCATGGAGGTAGTGGAGATAGTGGAGGACAACGGGGTCATAATGGGAGGAATTCTCCATGAGATTAGCATCATTATTAAGTGGGGCCAAGGGGTAGAAGGCTCAAAAATCATATAAGGAAGGGGATGGCATCCATAGAGGGAATTCTGAATATTTTTTATGTATTTTCTTCTATGACTTTCTGCACACTTCAATTGTTTAGCGAAGTTTGTTGTGCTTAGCACAAGGGTGTTTCTGAGCAGAAATCCCAACCTCATCCTCAGGGGACTTTGAGTGCCCACTCAGGAGAGGTTCTTTTAGCTCCATTTCATCATCTAACATCAGGCCAATATTCAGCCACTTCGAGCAGTATAATCTCCTTCAGGAATTGCGCAATCCAGGAGGGAAAATCTAGTGGAAGAGTCATAACCCCAATTTTTGAGTTTATCTTCCACTGAGGGGAGCAGCCCTTCATCTAGAAAGTCATTGGGGAGGAGTAGCATATATTTTCTCATTATATCGGCCACCTCCCAGCAGTCTCCTGTTACAGGACAAATGACCTCCTCATCAGCTCAGAGGAGAAGGTAACATGGAAGGAAGAAAAAGACCTAAACAAGACACATTTTTTCCAAGGTAATGCACCCCATAAATAGCTAAATAGAGTTATAACGCACCTAAGCCATGCAAAGGAAGCATTAATACCTAAGGTAACACTTTTTCTTGCCCAAGAGGCAGCATTATCTATGTTTGAAAGTAAAAATGGAAATACCTTGCAAAAACATGACTACATTTCTAGCTTTTTCTCAAAGAGAGTCAGTTCAAAATGGAAACTAAATGGCACAAACCTTTTATTAGGCATTTCCAAACACAACTGAACTCTTATTGAAGGAAAAATCAAGGAAAATCAAGGACACATCTAGATCTTTTCTGATTTGAACTAGTTGAAAGAGTTGGCAAGGTTTTCTCTCTTCATCTCCTATAAATTGGAGTTGTGGGCTCTTGGTCTAAGGTCGAAGGTTTGATTATATGTGGAGCATAATTTCATTGTTGTAGTGTGAGGCTTGAATATCGATGAATTTAATTGAGAGGTTTCTTCCTTGAGCATCATCACACTCGAAGATAGAGAAAGAGAGAGGAATTGGAAGATTGAGGAGGGCTTGGTGCAACTGACGGTTGTAATCCTAGTTTTCATAAATCAATAGAACTGTATATGTTTTTTCCATTCGATGCATCAGTGTCACAATTTTTGTTCAATCGTCTATGTAGCATGATATGAATGGCTTATATCTGCATTGTTTTATGTTTCTTATATGCAAGTTTAATTGATAGAAAGCTATATTGTTGTAGAGATTACACGGGTGCTTTGATTGGTTGCAAGATATGGACTTGGAGCCGGTGAAGAAGGACCTCTACTTCGCTGCTTGCTATTCTCCATAGGATCTATTGTCCACAAAGAGGTAATATTTTCCATCTTTCTTTTTCAATTATATATATTAGTATGAACATGTATGCAGTACCTTTGGAACTTTACAACTAATCTAACAATCTGCCTCGGGCACCAGAAAACCTTGAGAGGGATACCCAGTAACCACCACCCAAGCATATTACCCTATATCATAAATGGCGACTCTGTTGGGGACTAAACCCCAAGTTTCTAAGTTTTTCCTATGACTTTACCTCTTCCCCCCTATTCACATATCCTTTCGACAAATTTATATGCTTAGTAATCATCTCAAAAGCTCACAGAGTCCAAATTAGACCCTACTTAGCTATCTATGAAACTTTACCATGATTAACGCTTCCTTTGTAAGTGTTTCAGTGCGTTATAATTCTTCTTATGCTCATATACCATGCGTTAGTCTCAATATTAATGCTCTTTAACCTTTGTTGGTCAGCATTACCCAGTCAAAATCTGTTGTTTACACCTCTGTTGTGTTTCCCTTTTGCTGGGGAGTTATTGGCCATCATATTAGCTTATTTTGCTGGATCCTTGTGCTTTTTCACCAGTTAGAATTTTTGTCTTTAGTTCTTGTTTACAAAGTTAATGTTAGTAGCATTTACTTTTTGAAGAAGAAAAAAAAATTTACTTTTTTGAACGTAGCTGAATTATTTCTGAAAAAAAATTGGTTAAAAAGTTGTTAAGCGAAGATAGATAGACGTCTGAATCTTTAAAGTTTAACTGTGTTATTTGAATATTGGTGCATGGATGTTGAAATAATTTCTCCTTGTAAAATAAACTCTTCATTGAATTGAATATTTAGAGCATGTTTCTACATGGTTTTTGAGTCAGAGTCTCATCACATTTCATATGTCCACTCCCCCTTCGCAAGACTAATAATAAAGTACACTAAGAATCAAGCAATAATAAAATTAATCATATAATTTTTTTGGATCTCACACTAACAGTAGTTTAGGCTAGGATCTTGGGGTGGGAGAAGAAAGAAAATCACCCAAGATCTCAGAACTTGAAACTAGAGTCATTAAAAAATGAAATCCTACTGCACTCATATTATCGAGACCACTCCACCACCACCGGAGTTAAGCGCGAGACAACACTAGTGTGCACGACAAGGTAGCCCACCTTCGAGTGCATTCAGTGGGCATGCTATATATTGGGGTTCCCTTCGGGGATGTCAAAACTAGATCGGGGATCTAGGTATTCTGCCCATATAGCGTGATGTCTACAACCGTGACCCCCCTCATGATGTCTGTGATTTGAGGTATATTTAGTTGCCAGAATTTTTAGGGACTTACACAAGGTGACTGGGATGGGCTGTCCTGGTACCTAAAACAGGCTGACCTACTCTTTCTTCGGTCTTTGGGAAGGTACTCCTCTTCACAAGAGTGCTTACACCTATTTTCTGAGGTTCGGGTGAAGCTCTAGAGTAACAGTAACTCTGTTTACAACCAACCTTCTCTATATGCTATTGTGATACTAGGTTTCATCTCCAGCAAATGATAGTACTCAGACGGGGCCACCTTGTTCTGGCTACTTGTTCGTTGATTTTAGAAAGTCATTTTTTATTTTTTCTTTTTTAGGTTTGCGGTTACTATCACTGATACTTTATAATACATCACAAATAATTAATTTTTTCTAAAAATAAACAGGTCACCGTGGTGTCCTTCGACCCTCTCTATCTGTCTCGACGACAGTGAGGTCTCCCTCCATTAACACCGAAGGAGGAGTTGAGTCTCTGTGAGCCCGTTCCTTCTTCGGAAGAGCAGTGTAATGTTCCTAAATTAGCTGCAGCTAATAGGAATATTAATTTTTCCTTGTTTATTTTTACATTTCATATTTGATGAATAAATTGCAAAGGAGGACATGTAAAACTCCTGAAAACTAAGAATAAATCAATGCCTATGTGAAAAAATATGTATATGGGCTATGTAAATTACATCTTGTAGGTGTGAATGGGTTTAAATCACAAGAATGGGTCATCTTTGACCAATTCAAACAGCGCAGTCTAGATGCATTGAACCTCTTTAAGGGACAGCGCAGTTTTAGAAGGAGGATCCAATGCGAAAAGGGTTAAGTGATTCAAGGTGGTTTAGGGTTTAGTAAGGCTCCTATCTTATAAAAGGAAGAGGAGGGAAGCAAGGAAAAGGTTATTGAAGATTATCATTTCTAAAGGTCTGTCTTCTCAGACATCCTTTGTTGGGACTTCCTACTCAGGAATCCCACCTCCTTCCTTGAGAAGCTCTTGGAGGAGAATTGTTCTAACTTGTCCACTATCAGGCTTGGGCCAAGCTTCACCTTACATTTACAATGTTTCTCCTATTTTGGGTTGAGTTTTCCATGTGAGCTACAGCAAGTGGAGATCTAGATCTACTCATATCTAGATGATAGCAGTGGCTCTTCTCAGTGAGTGTGTCTTTTAACCTCCTGGAAGAGTTCATTAGCTGATTGTACTTCAGATATACATCTTGGCATTAGGCCAAATCATTCTCAGAATCTACAACATTTTTCCTCTCCTTAGAACAGGGTTATTTGCAGATCTACAGCTGCAGGGTGTTTTTCCTGCATTTTGGAGGAGAGATATCCGGTGTTGGGGTTCCTCCTTTCACTGTGGTGATCCATGGATTGGCCATCCAATCCATGTTTGTTTCAGATCTGATATAATATGCTATTGTATTATTCAGAAATTTTGAATCATTCTGTAGATCTAAAGTCTCATATCTCAGATCTACTTTTGGTGCTTCATGTTTTGAGCAAAACCCCAAGAGGAATGTATAGATCAACTTTCTTGTACATGGATCTATATTGGATCTAAATTTTTATGTACAGATCTGATCTAGATTTGAATAATTAATAAACTACTTCTTCAGCCCAAAAAATAACGTTGTCGTGGTTATGTCGTCTTTTATCATGGTTGTAGCACCTCATTTTTGAGGATTTATTCTGTATTGTCTCATTATTTCTTCTGTAAAATGTATGAGTTATGTCTCTGATCTGATTCATCAATTTTCAGACCCTATTTCAGCTAAAACCTTCAGAAATTACGCTCTCATGCTTCAGTAAATTTCTGCACACTCCAGGTCATGGGAAATCGGGGTTTTCTAGCCTAGTTAGGAAATGAGGAACTGTTTAATATAGAAAAACGCCTTTTTTTTGGCCAAAATTTGGCATGGGAGTCACTCATAACCCTAGATATCATATCCAACCACTTTACCATCTTATTTTTACGTAGATATCTGAATACATTCGTTTTAGGGCCTAAATAATCACTTTTCCCCACCTTTTGACTTATAAAATGATGTATAAAGTTTTCGCTGCATATTTTATTGAAGGATAAGTGATTTTAAATCTTTTATTAGTCATATTTCTTCCTCTCAAACTCTGGAATACCTTAGAGTATTCTCATTGTTGTAGAAATTCTAGATTTGGAATATTACAGCGGTCTTAGAGCAAGATATTTGGCTCAGCCTGTGGCTTCAAGAAAAATTGTTGTAGAGAAAGGAGCAAGGTCAGAATGATGAAGAACATGAGTTTACTCTCATCATTTTTTAGATCTAATAAGAACATCTCCAAGGAGGTTGAACAAGAAGAAGAAAGGAGAAGCAGTGAAACTCCTAGAAAGTTTCAAGAGCAGAAAGATATTTCGATAAAATATACAAGATCTATACATGAGGAACATTCTGATTCCTCATATCATGGATATGTGCACTCATCCATATCACCAAAGCTTCAGGGTTCTGTGTATGATTTCTTCATGAAGAGGAAGAAAGGAGGTGTACCCGAGAAGGAGGCTCTTAGAGAGTATTTGCAGGAGTATGAAGATCAATCGAAGGAGTTCAAAGATAACTTGAACTTCCAAGGGTTCTGTAAGATCAAGGAGAGTAAAGGCACAAAGAAGGAGCAGCATGATAAGGGTAGATTCTATCTATCTATCTTTGATGGATCACCTAATTGTCCAGTCAGGGTTTGGGTGGAGGAGCTAGACAACTTCATGCAACAACATCAAGTTTCAGAGATTGAAGCCATGAAAGTAGTAGCACTGAATTTTGACGGTAAATCATATGCTTGGTGGTTGTTTGAGTCCTTTTCCTTGAAGAATTCCAATATACCTACTTATGCAAGGTTTATTGCAAGATTTATAGAAAGGTTTGATGAAGCTCCATATGTAACATCTTTTGTTGACACTATCAAACCACATCAGATGAAGATTTTTCATGAGTTCGAAGGGTCTATGAATCCAAATCCATTTTTGAATACCATGGAAGAGGGTGTAACTTTTTTTGATTCCTTGCCAAGGGCAAGATATCCATTGAGTGAAGGGTCCTCTTCTCAAGAGGAAAGGACGAAGGTTTCTCCTTCAATAGATGACCAAGATCGAAGGTCTCTTATTGATGATGAGACAATTTCAGTTATCAAAGAGGAAGAGAAGACAGGAGATCATAACGCAGTCACAACAAAGGCACCTCATGAAGATGAAGTTGGAGCACTTGCTCCAAGGGAAGAAACCCTTGCACTCTTGCAAGGAGTTCCACAAGGTCTCACACATAAAGCTCTTGGCATAACACATGAGCAGCATGTACCATAATTTTCAAATGATGAGATCTTGAAGATAGAAGGAAGAAAAGAGGAGGAAGGGCATCACAAGGTGGATAACATGAACCCTTCTCTGCTTCAAAGCTTGGAAGCACAAAGAAGGCAAGAGGACCTATGCACTAAGGGTAGGGGCAAATCTGTCTACCTACATCCACATTCTACTCTATGCCTTGACACCTCTTTGCAAGGAGGTACTTTACCAGGAGCACCTCTTGATAGGAGGAAATCTAAATTGTTCTCTCAACTATGGGAAACACATTCATACTTGGCTAAGGAGGAAGCCTTGGGAGAAGCTAGCACAACGCAGAGAATCTCTGATGAATTCAGAAGAGAGATGAGAAATTTCCTGAAAGGGGCATTGCTAACTCCCACTCAGATATCTGCGCTGAGAGAGGAGAAATCAAAGATGTATGATGGCATGAGCATGAGGACACATGGTAACTCTATATCTTTGGGGCAGCCCATGATCTCTTCATTCACAAAGAATATTTCTGAAGATGACAAGGGGATCCTAACCCTCTTGTCTGAATGGGCCAAAAGGAGGAAGTTTTGGAAGACAAGGACTTTCTGAGGGGAAGTTGATTTCCATATGCTTAAATCTTTTATTGAACAAAATCAGCTGCAAATGGGGCAGCAAAGAGGAGATCTTGATACTCCCACATGTGATTTTGATATCAAGGATGTCAAATATGGGAGCCATGAGAAGACAGGGGCTGCATTTCGGACTTCCACAGCATTGTCATTCTTGGAGAGCTTGGATCCTTATTGGGATTCCCAACTCATGATGAAATGCTCCAAGGACCTTTTAACATGGGGGGTTCTTGAAGGGGAAGTAAAGGATGAAAGTTTCAAGGTGGTTTATGGAGTTATCTATTTCTATAATCTCATTCTATTGGTTAATGACTCTAAGCTCAAGGAGAAATTACTAGATGCCACCTATGAGATCCTGCTTTCCAAACCCACTGGTTTTATCAAAGAATATCATACTCTCTTGGGTGGATTCATATGGGAAGGTTTCAAAGAAGAGGTGCACTCTCATATGAAGATGTGCATGGATTAATTGGTACAGGAGGAGGAACGTAGCTCTTGGGAAGAGCCATCATTCACATCTCCTTACCCATTGAGTGTGAGAAGGAAATCATCCATGAGTTACCCCACTAATGTAAAGCAAGTATATAGAGAGGCTTGTCTTTCTGAGCATTATAATGTATCTCCTATATTCTTGTATTTTTATACCACTCATTTGCAGGATATTGTGCCAAGATGGGGCACTAAGTATGATGGGTTTCATGGGCCACTCAAGGCCATGAACTATGTTGATGCAGGTCATTCCTTGGAGAATATTGGGAAGCTATTATATTCTTCATGGTGTGATTCCTTTACACCAATTATGATGTACATTCTCCAATATTTCGAAAGGCATGAGGCAGCAAACAAGTGTTGGGGAATTCACTTTTCATATCCTATTCTATGGCAGTTAAGGATAAAACTGCATTGGTTGCACATAAGGGAGCATCTTCCTTCTCATTTATCATACATGGCAGCTAGCATGATTCTAATTATGGTCCCATGAGCTGAATATGTCCTTATCTTTGTTGAGGGCATGGTTGGAGGAGAGGCACACTTTTTGGATGTGTCCTTGGTGAAAGGAGTCCCCCATTCTCTTTACATTACATGCTTCCATGGGAGAATGAGATTTTTAATGGCCACTATGATAAATCACTTGTCTCTTTGTAGAGTGAGCCATATGTTTGTAAAGAACATGCCTCTCACAAGTATTGGGGAGAAGTTTTTCCATGGATTACCAAGATGGGAGGTGATCCACTTCATTTGGATGATAGCATGGAGATGGGAGACTTTCATGAGTCATGAAAACCCCCATGATTGTCATCACTTCTATCTTGAGGAGGCCATGGATCAGCAAGAAGGTTTCCACAACAACCTTCCATTTCTTCATGATGAGAGCCCTTGGGTTTATTCACCAAAGGCTAACTTTCATATTGAGGGAGGGCCATTCGGAGACAGAGCTATTGCAGAAGATTCAAAACAATGGTGGAGAATAATAGATGAGGAGGCCACAAGAGAAGAAGGGGAAGTTTTGCAGCACCCTTGCAGTTGATTGAGGACAAGCAACATTTGGGAGGGGGAGACTGTAATGTTCCTAAATTAGCTGCAGCTAATAGGAATATTAATTTTTCCTTGTTTATTTTTACATTTCATGTTTGATGAATAAATTGCAAAGGAGGACATGTAAAACTCTTGAAAACTGAGAATAAATCAATGCCTATGTGAACAGAGATATATCGGGGCTATGTAAATTACATCTTGCAGGTGTGAATGGGTTTAAATCAAAAGAATGGGTCATCTTTGACCAAGTCAAACAGCGCAGTCTAAATGCATTGAACCTCTTTAAGGGACAGAGCAGTTATAGAAGGAGGATCCAATGTGAAAAGGGTTAGGTGATTCAAGGTGGTTTAGGGTTTAGCAAGGCTCCTATCTTATAAAAGGAAGAGGAGGGCAGCAAGGAAAAGGTTGTTGAAGATTATCATTTCTGAAGGTCTGTCTGCTTATACATCCCTTGTTAAGACTTCATGTTCAGGAATCCCACCTCCTTCATTGAGAAGCTCTTGGAGGAGAATTGTTCTAACTTGTCCACTATCAGGCTTAGGCCAAGCTTCATATTACATTTACAACACTGCTCCTGTTGTGGGTTGAGCTGTCCATGTGAGCTGCAGCAAGTGGAGATCTCGATCTGCTCAGATCTAGATGATAGCAGTGGCTCTTCTCAGTGAGTGTGTCTTTTAACCTCCTGGAAGATTTCATTAGATGATTGTACTTCAGATCTACATCTTGGCATCAGGCCAAATCATTCTTAGAAGCTACAAAAATTTTCCTCTCCCTAGGACAACGTTATTTTCAGATCTACAGCTACAGGGTGTTTTTCCTGCGTTTTGGAGGAGAGATCTCTGGTGTTTGGGTTCTTCCTTTCACTGTGGTGATCCATGGATTTTCCATCCAATCCATGTTTTTTTCAGATCTGATATGCTATGCTATTTTATTATTCATAAATTCTGAATCATTCTGCAGATCTGAAGTCTTAGATCTCAAATCTACTTCCGGTGCTTCATGTTTTGAGCAAAACCCCAAAGGGAATGTATAGATCAGCCTTTCTTATACATGGATATGTTTTGGATCTAAATTTTTACGTAAAGATCTGATATAGATCTGAACAATTAATAAACTACTTCTTCAGCCCTAAAAATAACATTGTCATGGTTATGCAGTCTTTTATCATGGTTGTAGTACCTCATTTATGAGGATTTATTCTGTACTGTCTCATTATTTCTTCTGTAAAATGTATGAATTATGTCTCTGATATGATTCATCAATGTTCAAACCCTATTGCAGCTAAACCCTTCAGAAATTATGCTCTCATGCTTCAATAAATTTCTACACACTCTAGGTCATGGAAATCAGGGTTTTCTAGCCTAGTTAGGAAAGGAGGAATTGTTTAACATAGAAAAACGCCTTTTGTTTTGCTGAAATTCGACATGGGGGTCCCTAATAACCCTAGCTATCAAATCCAACCACTTTCCCATCTTATTTTTATGAAGATCTCTAAATACATTCATTTTAGGGACTAAATAATCACTTTTCCCCAACTTTTGCCTTATAAAACGCTGTATAAAGTTTCTGCTGCATATTTTATTGAAGGATAAGTGATTTTACATCTGTTATCAGTCATATTTCTACCTCGCCAACTCTAGAATACCTTAGGGTATTCTCATTGTTGTAGAAATTCCAGATTTGGAATATTACAAGCAGTCTCCAGTGACAACCCCTGATTTTCACATAGCCCCATATCATACGGATTTTCTAGAGGATCCTTTTACGAAAGGAGTCATACCTCCTTTAAAACCTCTTCTCACTAACCCATCAACGCCAATGTTAGTTCTGGTTATGCCAAGCCAAGATATGTCTTCATCTCCACCAACATCTGTTTCACAACCAACACCCATGGGGTCGATTCCAATGGTAACCAACTCTGGTTCGCCACAATCTTCCTCACCGGTTTTCAGTTATATGCTAATGATTGGAAACCCAAGTATCTAGTCTATACCCAGTCCCAGCAATCTAATCACCACAACCATCAGCGGACCTCTGAATCCTTCGGGATTTGCTCCTATAGTGACTACGCCAAGACCCACGATTTCCACACCCGCTAACGGGGCTAATTTGGTTCCTTGTAGAAACCCTTTCATTTGGAACCATTTGTTGAGTTCAAACCCCTTGGAAATCATGCCAGGGTTCAGTGTCACCAACACATATATGTTGGGGGGCACTTCGGTACCTCTATAGACATTGGGCCAAACAGGACAACCTATTGTTAACATTGTTCCTTTGAGTGGTCAAACTTCCAGTGTAGGGTCTGTGTCGTTGCTTAACTATGCGAATAGAAATATGCCTTTGGCTAACTCTATCGCGTCCATATGGGTGAACCAACCCTAAAGTAAATTTTGGCAAGGGGGTAACTTTTACACTAGGGGCAACCAATAGTTTTCCCCCCAGTACAACATACCCTACGGAAAGCCACCATACACCCCTAAACCCCCACCCACAGGGAAATTTTATCAAAGAAGTCCTACTTATCCCATTGGTAACACATTAATGGACATAACCTATGGTCTGAATGATCAGCCAATACTTCCTTGGCTAGATCCGGGGGCAAACATGCAATTTCCATTTTTGGCAGCTCTAGACATCCCCGACGTGTACAAACTGACCAATGATCCCATCAACCACAACCCACTCTGGCCTCCATTACCGTACAAGATTCTGCCTGACATCTCTAAATTCGATGGGAAACAAGGGGACGATCCGACTATGCACGTCACCACCTTTCATCTAGGGTCTGTTTCTAACTCCATGGTGGGTGATAGTATCCAGCTTCGAACTTTCCCCTGCACTCTCACAGGAAACACTACCAAAAGGTACATTGAGTTACCACATGGGGCCATCAAAACTTTTGGCGCCTTAGCTATGGAATTTCTCAAGAACTTCCAATTACCTATTAGATACGAAATTGGCACAGAACTCTTAACCTCGATGCACCAAGACACCGCTACCCACATCTCCGATCACATTCATGAGTGGATACGTAGGCAAACGCTCATCAAAGCGACAATCCTGGATCATCTCTTATCCAGTTGGTTTTGTAAGTCACTCTTACCCCCCCCTA